>PVLD010006725.1:0-98031 GCA_004027595.1 Dinomys branickii
TAAATTTGCATGTCTGTATATGGGTCCATACATCTACAATTCGAAGATATCAATGGATAAAACAACAACTACTGTTGAGACCATATCACCTTGTCTATAGATTAGTTGTGATTGTACTATTTTCTATGATAATGGGTGTCTGTTTGTCAATATGTTTTTGTACTTTTATGTTTCTAAAATAAAAAAAAAAAAAGTAAACAAGTTAACCTGCACTTATCTGTGAAAACCCTCCTGGCTGGTGAGAGGGAGACAGGAGAAAGGAAGGTCACTGTGTAGCGTGACTTTCACTATCACTGATGGAACCACTGCTATTTATTGGTTCTGTGGGGTCTTTTTCTTCTCTTGGGACTGTAACAAGGAACTTAGCCAAGGATACTTCTTTTGCCTGGTTTTGAGGCTCCCACCTGCCCTGCTACAGACTTGTCCAGACGGTGCTTCTCTATAAATATTGCACCATTTCCCACATTTTCCAAATCTCCCTGATCTCATTGGAAGTGAAGGACTCCTCTGCCTTCTTCTCTTCCTCCTCTGTAGAGGTGATCTTCCCCATAACCTCTTGCTGCCCAGAGACAACCCCACAAGGGGGAGGAAGAAGTAGCGGGAGAGAGAGAGAGAGATGAATCATGGCCTCAGTTGTGATCATGGGTCACTTAGCATCACTACTTGCATTGCAGGACATTGCCCATGTATCAGGTTAAAATTTATTAGAAATATTTATTTGTTCTGTGGAAAATTCACAGAACAAGTTACTTGCAATCCAAGGCTTTACTGTATATCACGTTCCCTCTAAGTGGACATACATGTCTTGAACAAACATTTATTATTTGCCGTGTTCTAGGTCCAGTGTCAAGTCTTGTGAATATAGTAATGAATCTTCAGCCAGCCCTGTGGTTCTAAATAAGTCAAGATCAAATTCCACTGTGAGTAACAGAAATCCAGTCCAACACAGTGCTTTATTTCCAATTAGAAGTCAGTCGTGTTTCTGGAGTTGCCATCTCCAAGGGACCCAGGGTGCTACTCTTTCATTGGTTTGATGAATATGGTTAATATGATGCCATACAATCCAATATGGCTGCTTTAGCACCAGCCATCATATCCACATCTAGTGAGCAACAACAAAGTAAGAAAGATCATGCCTTTTCCCTTTAAGCACATTTCTCAAAATCCAGGTATTCCCTAGCTTCAAGGAAGGCTAATTATTCTGAGTGGTCATGCACCCAGCTAAGAACTGAGAGCTCTGTTACTAAGGAGGAAAGCTAGAAATGATATTGAAGGATAATTAACAGCTTTGCCACTGGATTAAAAAGCTCACTTTTCTGCTTTTCTCTATTGTCTTATTTATAAGCAAATCACTGAAGTAGCACCACTCTACTCCAAGAGGGAGAAAAAGCCCTGGGCGCAAGTGCGTTACAGGAAAAGTTGGTCTTGATTTTCGCTTTGCAGATTAATAACAGCTGAAAGTCTTGTATGAAAACCAGGACAAGAAAATATAAAAATATCTGAAGAATTTAAAAGCTATGCCTCTAGGAGATAATTGTTTAACCTCTTGGAGGAAAATAAACTTAAGTTTTTATGTCATGCTGTATATAAAGATGCATTCCATAAAAATTAAATGTTCAAGTTTTAACCAAATCCACGAACACATTCTGCAATTAAATTTAGGATTTTACATATTTAATGTTGTGCTGGGGAGGACCCTAAAGAGATCTCACACACACACACACACACACACACACACACACACAAACACACATGACAGTATACTGAGACAGCATATTAGGAAATGTATTTCCTAATGAATAAAAACAAATATAAAAATATATCAAATACAAAGTATATAAAATAAAATACATAGTTTGTATTATAAGGTAATAAGGTTCTCAATGTAAGAAAAAGATGGATTCCAAATTGAAAAAAATGGCAAAACAGTTTGCAAAACCATTGCATTCAATTTTCAAGAATTCCAACACAATTTAGGAAAAAACGAATAGGAAAGGAAGGAAAAAGTTACAAAGAAAGCAGTTGGGCCTCATCTGCTTGCTGTCCCACGGAAGGAGCTGGAAATCTAGATTGCACGTGAGATGAGAGGTTGGGGGAGTATGTCTGCCTCGATGCTTCCAGAATAATGGGAGGAGCCTCCAAGAGCCATTTGGATGAAGCACCTGAGTTCTTAACTTTAAATGCTGACTTAAAAATTGAAACATCACACACACCATTAATTTGCCCAGAGCCGAGGTGAACTGGAAGACAGAATTTCTCACTCACAGCTGGTGAGAAATAGAAGTTAACAGCAGCTTTCTTGAAGGCCATCTGGCAAGGAGTGAAGTCCAGCCACTCTCAGGGTGTCTCAGAACCTATCTATTCACCAAGCAGTGGGACAGGTCATTGGCAGAGTTGGGCAACAACTTGGTGCGGCATTTTTAGTAGAAAAACTTGCTGGTTAGCTATAGTTAAGTTTTAAAAAATCTTGTGTCTTAGTGCAGATGTGGATGTATAAACAAGTCAGACCTTTCCATGGATGTACAGAGGAAAATTTGCAAGCAATTCTGTCCACATATGTTTAAAACTTGGGCATAGTTATGATTTTCCTCAAACCTAGTTGACATGTTAATAACCATTATATGTATGGTTTTTGAATCAGGAATCACACTCAGGACCTCATGCTTGTCAGGCAGGCACCGTACTGTTGAGCTACATTCCCTGCCCCAGTATATTCTTAAATGTCAGTTATGCACTACTAGACTTGTGTCAATCACTATGTCTCTGCTGCTTTCAGGTAGTCAGTCTATTAATATTAGTTAAAATCTTCTTTCTTATGCTTTGCATGTGTCACCGCTGTGTGGGACGGTTGCGTTTATCTTTGGCACTGTCCTGTTATGTCTCTATGAGCTGAAAGGGTCAATAATTCTGAAACCACTGCCTGAGTACATGGAAGGTGATAAAATAGGATTCACCATAACGTGTAAGAAGCGAGTCCTGAGTTGTTTCAGTACAAAGAGAAAACATGAACCCCCGTGTGCAGGACCACCCATGTTCACAAGTGCGATGCCTTTCTACACAGCCGAAAAAGAAGAGAGTGAGTAGGAGGAACTATAATGAATCCCGAAACTAGATTTTACTGAGTTATCCAGTCTTTGAGTCTCAATTCTAAGTGTTTTGTCCGATATAAAATTGTCAAATCCTGGAATAAAGCCATCGGGACAAAAAAAAGAGAAACTGCTCTAAATGCAGAGATATCTCTAGCAAATAAATTTATATTTTCCATAATAAATACAAAATGTTTTCCAGTATGAAATTGATAAGCATTATTGCTAAAGGCCCTTTCTTAAAAGACAAAAAGCACGGAAGAATTTTTTCAATGTCTCACCCCATAAAAAAGCACAACTGTCACTACTGACAAGCTTAGAAAATGATACCGGTGGCTGGGCGTGGTGGCGCACGCCTGTAATCCCAGCACTCGGGAGGCTGAGGCAGGAGGATCGTTGCATGTTCCAATCCAGCCTGGGCTAGAGTGAGCTCAAGGTCATCCTGAACTGCAAAGCGAGAGCCTGTCTCAAAAAGACAAAAATAATAATAATAATATCGGTATAAAAAATATGACCCGCAGTGGGAAAGGAGAGAAGCTCTGGAGGAAGAGCCTTCATCCAGCGAGGTCAGTGGTTCCAGCATAACCAAGCAACTGCAGGGTGGACAGCAAGCCCTCTTGGATGGCCTGGCTTCCTGCGGGGAAACTGCGGGCTCCTAGTTGCCATCAGGGCCCGGCTGGTACACACGTGGAGGAGGGGAAAGGGCTGGGGAGCTTCTGCTGTGGATCACGGAGTGAAGTGCAGGGATTTCGGTAATGACATTGGGAGAAAGGTGTTAATTCTACAAAAGGTGTTTTGTGATCAGAACCTGATGGAGCGCCCGTGCTTAGGCAGCGAGAACAGGCATCGCCACACGCACACAGAGCTTGTTTGTCCGAATACCAACCCACAGGCTGGTTTCCTGCAAGGGCAACTGGGAAGAAGTAATGTTCCTGATCGTGAGCCCACGCGAGAGGAAACTGGTGCAGACTTCTGTGAACATGAGCAAATGACAGGCACGGTGCACAGACTTTTTCAATTTGCTCTGCAACAGAAGCAGCAGGTACAAAAATGGTTTCCCACGCTGGTGCAGCTTGCTTGGAACAAACAGGTGTGCACCGAAGTGTCTCAAAGCAAAGAAAAAAACAGCCAAAGCAATACTGAAAAAGAAGAATAAAATTAGAAGACTAGCTCTACCTGACTCGAAAGCCTACCCCAAACTGTCTTCAGCCACAGCTGCGTGGTACCACTCTAAAGAACACAGAGGGGAACAGAGCTCCCTGAGCCCAGAAATTGCCCCTACTTATGCCATCAGTTGATCGTTTTAGCGTCATGTCCACCACCATAAAGTGCAGAGCTTTGTAAAGTATATGGCTTTTTAGTACATGGCCCAAATTGTGTCACCAGTACCTGGTCTAGGCCATTTCTAAGACTACAAAACACACCCTGTAACTGCCACGCTTCCCCCCAAATAAGACCTAGCCGCAGAACAATCAGCCTTGAAATCAAGAGAGCAAACACACTAGCCCCAGTCGGCCTGTCCTTGCCTTCTCTGCCATCACGGCTCTCTTGTTTGGTGACTACTTTGTCAGGTAGGTAAGGTGAGCATGGACTGATTGGGGCTGGTAATTTTGATCTCTAGTTTTCAAGTCTCATTGTCTTTCAGCTAGGTCTTATTTTCAGGAAAACGAGTGTTAGTATTCCTTTCCTCACTCCCTTTACCCATATCTTCTAGCAATCACCAAAACCTAGTTTCTAATCTCTAAAGATTTGGCTATTGTCTACACCTTTCAAAAATACGTGGACTCTTGGGTCTGGCTTTTTTTCAACTGGCATATGATGTTTTCCTATATCAGTATTGCTTCTCTCCCTCTTTGTGGCTGCGTAATAGTCCCCTGTACAGCTATATTACATGTGGTTAATTCACCCATCCAGGGATGGTCATGTGGATGATTTTACATGGTTTGTCTGCTATGAGTACAGTTCTCCGAGCACCTGTGTACAAGTTTTCATGCAGGCTTGTGTTTTCAGGCCTTTGGATATATAACTAGGGGAGGAAATCCTGGCCCTTATAATAACTCTAAATTTAACATTTTGAGGAGCTGCCAACTGTTTTCCGCTACAGTTGAATGGCCTACATCCCCAGAAGCAATGTACAAAGATTCCAACTATCCAGATGTTGTTAAAGTTATCATTTTTCTCTTAAAGACATGACTACAGTGAAAGGAAACACTACTGTACTGTGGCTTTGATATACACACCCCTGGCAGTTAATAACATCAAGTGTCTCTTCACAAACCCACTGACCAATTTTGTTGATAATTTTTAAAAATCAACTTTTGGCTTTGTCGACTTTCTCTGTTGTCTTTCTACTCTCTGTTTTGTTTAATTCTCGCCCTGTCTTATTCCTCCCCTTTGCCTTAGGGTTAGTTTGATCTGCTACTTCCTGGAGGTTAGATTATTGATTTGAGATTTTTATTAATGTACACGTTTATATCTATAAATGTCCCTCTGAGCACAGCTATGTATGTTTTGGTGCTGTGTGTTTGTTTTCATGTACCTCAGAGTGTTTTCTCAGTTTTTTATGGTTTCTCCTCTGCCTATTTGGTTATTTTAAACTTTGCTGTTTGATTTCTGCATATTTGTGAATTCTATAATTTTTCTCTTCCCCCTGCCTTCCTTTTCTACATTTCTGTTGTTGTGGTACTGGGGATTGAATCCAGGGCATTTACACTGAGCTATGTCTCCAGCCCATTTTTGTTGTTTATTTTGAGACAATGTCTCGCCAAGTTTCTAAGTTGCCCGGCCTGGGCGGCAACTGTGATCCTCTTGCCTCAGCTTCCCAGAGTGCTAGGATTACAGGTGTGCACACCACAAATCTTTTTCTTTAAAAGACTAATTTCTAATTTCACTCCATTTTGTTTGGAGAAGATACTTTGTGTGACTTCAACAAATTAAATCTATGGAGATTAGTTTTGTGGAATAAGAAATAGTCTACCCAGAAAAATGTTCCTGTGCATTGGAGAAAAATGTACAAAGTCTTTCCCACAAATGGCGATGAAACAGGTGTAAATCCACATGGGAAAGAATGGAACCTGTCTTTCTCCCTGACACATACACAAGAGTTCATTCCAGGTGGGGCACAATAAGCTGAATGTAAAAGCACAAACCCTCCAATTTAGGATAGAAAATATAGCTATATTACTGTGAATTGCAAGTAGAGAAAATTTTCCTAGAGAAGGCACAGTTTGCAATATCTGTGAAAGAAAAAATGATACACAAGTCTTAAAACTCATCCAATCAGGAGTTCCTGTTCATCTATCGACACTGAAGAAAATGAATAGACAGTCGTAGACTAGGAGGAAAATGTATAAAACGTATCTGGCAGAAAAGCACCGTTTGGGATCTATAATGAACTCTACAATCCGATAATAAAAAGTGAAATCATTCACTATGAAGCGAGTGATTATAATCTTTGTTCATATATTTTACATAGGAAGATATGAAATAGGCTCTGGTGCACATGAAAATGTGCTCAACATCATCAGGGAAATGGAAATGAAAGCTATGATGTCAGAGCACCACACACCCACAAAAATGTCTAAAAATAAAGGAAAAGAAACCGACAACATAGTGTGTGCACATCAGACAACAGAAACCACCGTATACTGATGGCCAATGAAGTGCAACAACTGTCTTGGTGAAAGGTCAAGCAGGGTTTGTTTTTTTTTTATGTAAAAGTAATTATACACTGACCTTATGATCCAAAGATCTGAGTCACAGATATTTACCCAAGAAAAGTGAAAATGTGCACCCACAAAAAGATTTGTGCAAGAATGTCAACTGCAACTTTATTCACAGAATCCTAAACTGGAAATGGCTTAGGCACCCATAAATAGAAGAACGGCTACATAAACTGTGGTATGTAGAGATGTACTATTGTAAAATCGTACATCAGTATATAAGCACGGACCACTGACACAGCCAGCAGGCAGAGACTGTTCAAAGCGTCAGGCTAAGTGAAAAGGGGCCTTACCAAAAAATAGCGCATGAGGAGATCTTGCATTTTCTAAGTCTGAAGGTTTGTGATTTTACATTAATGTTTGCATCTATGGGGAGGCAGAGGTTCTTTTCTTCTCTGTACAGATGTTTAACTGTTCTAGCATCATTCGCTGAAAAGACTGCTTCTTTCTTGGATTGCTGTGTTACTGCTGTCAAAAATCAGTTGAATATCTACAGAACACTCCCACCCAACAAGAGCAGAGCAGACACTCTTTCTTTTCCTAATGCATAAGAATATTTTCTAGGGAGACCATTACACTCTACAGTTTCACTTAGGGGAAGCTCTAGAATAGGCACAATTAAGATAAATTAGAGAAAAATCCAGAATGTGATTGTGTCTAGAAGACAGGACTGGAGGCTGTTTGGGAAGAGGGATAGCCGAAGTCCTTCAGGTTTAATTTTCTGTATGGTCATAGGACTTGGGGGTGACAGAACTGTTTAGCTTTCTCAAAACACATACACCAGTACTCTTAAAATTTGTTTGTTCATTGTAATTAAAATTTACTTCTAAGGGAGAACTATCAAAAATTTTGAATCCTACTTCACATGTTGAAACGTATTAAAAAAGCTGAATTTATGGGTCGGCATAGATAGATAAATGGAAAGCTGGAGAGATATATGATAAATAAAATGAAATGTGACCTGGGGGAGCTAGGTAGTTACGAGTGTTCACAGGAGAATCCTTGCAATTTTTGTGCATGTGTAAATATTTTCATATAGTATGCTAAATGTCTGATAAAAAGAAATAAAATGATGATGTCCTTAATTCTTTCCAAGAACACATACATGGTTTTAGGTGCTTAATCACATGGTATTTCTCGGTAATAGTTTAAGTCTTCTGAATCAGATAAGCTTATTTTTATAAGTGTCTTACAAAAATTCTTAAATGTCAGGGATAATATGTTAGGATGTCTTACAAAGACCAAAGTATGGTGCAAATAACACTCACCAAGAATCTGACGTTTTCCACAACTTGATTTTTGACACTAATCAAAGAATAAGAAAAATAAGGATATGCAGAAATACTTTCCAACATCAAATGCAGTTGAGCAAAATGGACAGGCTACTTACTGCCATCTCTGAAGTTGAAATATTCACCCTTCTGGCTTCTGCATGTGATATGCTGATGTGCTCACTGACTTAGCATCTGACTGAATGGCGGCAGCGATCCTCTGTGAAAAATCTCTTCATAATTTCTATGTCCATAATCAACCCAGAAGCAATTGTCAGAGACCCCACAACCTGGCCGCCCTTCCTGACAACCTGTGACTGCAAACTTGGATTTTCTAATATAGGGAATATAAAGAGCACAGAGAGAAATTATTGGGTACAGCACAGAGCCTATGGCTCAAGTCATCTGTCAGATACTAATATAGTCTTAGCTGAGGTTCCCTAGAAAACAGAGCCTGAGGCAAAGGATTACCTGTGAACATTTTATTGGGAGGTATAATCCTGGGGAATTAAGAGCAAGGGAAAGGGGGAATTGACTAAGGGAAGGGCAGAGATCAAACGCAAGGGAGCACATGAGTGAGATGGTCAAACTGGACTCCAAATACAGCTCAGTGGCTCATTCCTAGGGATGCATCACCATCGAGACTGCACGGGCGGAGGGGAGGGTGGGAGTGGGGAAGAGGTCGATGATGTGTCTCCAGACCCCCTTCCGCCCCTCCCCTTCCTGTGTTTGCTGTCCACACAGAGGCTGACCTTTATCTTCTGTGTCATATCATGCCGGCTGTCCTGGCAGCAGAGGAGAAGACCCCAAGATCTTACCAGGGCAGGTGCGTAGGCACGAGATCCTTTCCCCTCAGCCGATGTTACTCGGAGAGGATTCTTAGGTGTGGACGTAGCAGCCAAGCTTTGGAGTCTTGGGCATGGAACAGGCTTGGCCAGGAGGTGAGTCAGGCACCCTGGCAACTGGCACTGTACAAGTTCACAGTGAGCTCTGGTTTAGGTAGGTTAGCGACGGGCTGCAAACAATGCAAACTTGGCATAAAGTTGACAGCGTAAAATTATCATTGATGTTTGAGTGTAAGCACATTGATATTTTATTATACTATTTTGGTGTATCTTTAAAAATGTGACTTTAAGGGGCTGGGGATATAGCTCAATGGAATAAGCACCTGCCTAGCAAGCGCAGGGTCCTGAGTTCGATCCCCAGTATCATCAAAAATTAAAAAAAAAAAAATAAAAATGTGACTTACAACTGTGTTTATGCATGCCGAGAAGCTGTTAAATGGTACTTCATGACCAAAACTTGAAGAAATGTAGCTATCAACTAAAGTCTTTCTTGTTTTATATGGAAACATTCTTAACTCATGTAATGTATTATATTGGGGAAGCCACAAGGCAGTTTTTCCATTTTTTTTAGTATTTTATAATTGCTTTAAGGGAAAAAAGTCAATAATACGGCAGTGATGAAAGCATTAAAATAACTGCGCAGTCTTGCCAACACCCCCCATATTAACGAAACCCGGCGCCCTTTAGCTCCATTCCCTTGTGTCCAGGGGTTAATTTAGTTTTATTTATCTGGAGTAAAATACAAGTTTTTTCCATCTGATGGATGAAGTCTTAATTTTTCGAGATCTCAGCTAACATCCCTTCCCCACTGCTTTTCTACCACCCCATCTGTTCTTTATTCCTTGAAATACACACATATACACATCCCAATCTGTTATCTGTGACTCCTAAATTCGTTTCCACAATTTCCTTCTTACTATCTTTTCTACAATCCAGGTAAATCCTTCAACATTCTCATCCTAGTCATTAATTTTCTTTTCAACTGTGTCAGTTGGCGTGGTACTTACTCTGCCTTGTGAGTTTCCTCTTTCATAACTACATTTTTCAATTTCAAAATTTCTAGTTGGTTCCCATAACAACCCTCCGTAGCTTATTCTTAGGGCTGTGGCTACTTTCTTTGTCTCTTTAAACATCTTCAGTATGTTTATTTTGAAATCTTTTCAAGAATCCTTTATTATAACCATTTCCTTGAAATTACTCTTTTGGTTGAGAAGGCATCATTCCTACTTCTGTTTCCCTAAACAACAATGTGGTGCCCGCAGCTCATTCTGCATGGGAGAGTGGTTATACTTGTCCGTTGCCCTCAACCTTGTGAATGTAGGGGGTGTGGCTGCTTTCATCAGGGCCCCCATAGCTGGACCCTCGGTTCAGAAGCAAGTTCATTGCTGAGAAAAATACCTGGCACCCAGAAGTCAGAGGAGGAAAGGGTTGTTTGAACTCTTGGTTTGTGGAGGTTTCAGTCCTTGGCTGGCGAGGTCCAAGTCAGGGCAGCATGACAGAGAAGAAGCAGTTCATGGTAGGCAGAAGGCAGCACAGGGTCAAGTAGCTAGTGAATCAGCCCTCTTTCTGTCCCTTATGTTAGGACAGGCAGCACTCACACCCAGGGAGAACCTTCCTGTTATTCATTCCAAGAGCCAAATCAGTGGACTAATTTAGTAAGCACACACCCTTGATAACTAGAATCACATAGTTAATCCCAGCATCACACACTCTAGATCCAGACACATGTGAAAAGCCCCACTTATGACCACATGAGGCTTTTTGGAGGACATCTAGACATAACCCATAAAGCATGAGTACCAAGCTCTTGTTCTATGAAGCTGTATATTTTTTCCCCGTATTGGGGACTGAACCCAGAACTTTTATGCTAAGGTACCTCCTGTGCTTTTAAACTTTATTTTAAGACAAACTCACAAAGTTTCCCATAGTGGGTTGAAGCTTGCTATCCTCCTGTGTCAGCCTGTCAGTATGCTGGGAATTACAGGCATGTACTACCACACCGGGCCGTAAAACTGTATCCTTAATCACTCAGCCATCCAGCTCAATACCACCCATAGATTCAGGCAGTGGCTTAAACTTATTTGAGTCTCCGTTCACTGAGAGGGTGTTACCCTAGAATCCTTACCCAAGAGGTGTATAAGACTGTTTGTGCCCAGGAGTGGAGGTATTGATCCCTTTCTCTTAGGGTGAACCCTGAGGTACATGTTTCTGCTTCCAATCTGGAATCTAGGAGGACTAAGGTTTCCAGTCCTGTTGCCTTTAGGTAGTTTTACTCTTCAAAACTGTTTGAGTGATACTTTTTTTTTGTGGTACTGGGGATTGAACTCAGGACGATGCACTTGCCAGGCTGGCACTTATTCCACCAAGCTATATCCTCAGCCCCGAGTAATACTTCTTAAAAACACTTTGAGACCATAATGTTAGGTGAAATAAATCAGACATATAACCTCAAACACCACATGGTGTCTCTTACACGAGAAACCTAAAATATAAATAAAGAGCAAAACAAAAGCTAACCGGAAGCAGGAAGACAAGTTTTGCTCCAATGGAAAGGGATCAAGAGATGGAAGGAGGGGCAGGGGAAGGGGACAATAAAAGCATTAAGATGTGTTATGTCCATGCACCAACTCCACACAAACTGTGAGGTTATTGTGTACTGTGAATGTGTGCTAATATTAAGAACTGAAAAAAATTGCCTCAATAGAAATATATCATGCATCACTCTTTGCACGTACAGTGAATTATATACGTATGCAGTTCTGTTACTCACAACTCAGCGTCTTAGGGGATATTCAAAACTATGACATGGAGTGGTACTTTCCAGATCTGAAACATGTTAGCTTATTGTACATGTAATTTTTATTAAATCTTTTCAAACACATATACTTTTTCAATAAGAAATTAACTTTTTCTTTTTTCCTATCCGGCCACCATCTTGAAGTCCTACTTACCTTTTTTTTTTTTTTACTATCAGCTATCAAACTCACGACCTTGCACCTGCCAGGCAGGCATTGTGCCATTGAGTGATATCCCCAGCAGAAGTTAACTTTTAAGTATTAAATCCAGAGGAGTTTATTAAGGCATGTACTAAACAATACCCTTTGGGAAATTCAACACAGTATTATGTTCAAATGACCAAAAATAGTGGTAGAGTTGAATAAATTATGCTACATGCATGTGAAGAATTTCCACAGTTATTAAATATGATTATGTAAATACATTTTAACAAAAACATATTTTTACTAAATATTAAATGGAAAATTTTCTGAAGCAGCTTGTTCAGGCTGAGCTTACATATATAATTATTAGCTGGATGCAGATATAGTAAATTACTTATAACAATAGCTTTATGATGGTAGAAAGAAGTGATTTAAAATTTTTCATGTTTTAACTTCCCTGTGTCATTTTGTTTTGTTTTGAGTTAATGCTGAAGTTTCCTTTGTTAGACATTATACTCTCTAAGTTTTCATTTCTTCCTTTTTTTTTTTTTGGTACCAGGAATCGAACTCATGACCTCAGCCTTGCCAGGAAAACTATATCCCCCCCCGGCCCTAATTTTCCATTTCTGTATCTGTTCAACCACAGGAATTTCCTGTCAGATTGTCATGGGGTTACATGAGGTGATTCATGCCCAACAAGCTGCATGCAGGCAGCCAGTGGATAAAGGAGCCGGCTTTGCAGAAGGGATGATGGTGAATATTTTGTGTGTCTAAGGTGAGGAGTGTGAGCCAGGGGCCAAAGGATGCAGGCATGGTACATTCTGTGAGTGCGTTGGGGAAGCAGGAAACATGATAGAAGCGAGAAAAAGAAACAGTGCAGAATGAGATAATTTACATAGTTTATAGACAAGAATCAAATGATATCGTGTAAACCATGAGGAAAGAAGAAAACCGAGGCAGTGCAAAAGTACTACCACACTGTCATAAATACACAGTCCTTTTGAAGTACTTCACGTAAACTCAGTAAATACAACATAATATACACAATATGCCCAATAATTACAAATAAGATGATATGAAAAAATGGGGCCAGGCGTGGTGACACGTGCCTGTAATCCCAGCACTTGGAGACTGAGGTAGGAGGATAGTTGTGAGTTCAAGACCCACCTGGGCTACAAAGTGAGTTCAATGCCAGCCTGAACCGCATAATGAGATACAGCCTCACAAAAAAGACAGAAAGAAAAGAAAACATTCAATTGCATTCATAGTTACAAATACGAAGAGATTTGACTAGTAAAAGAAAGTTTATCAAGTCAGCATATAAAGTAAAGGCAACTCTACGCTGTTCAAAAGAGATACTCTTAAAACTGAGAGGCTCCACGAGGTTGACAAAAATACACCAGGTGAATGGAAATTGTAAGATTTCCGAGGTTGTGAATTTGATACCAAAATAGTCTTCAAGTTGAAAAGCATGACATGATGAAGGACAGTTATGATGCTAAAGCCACATTCTACAGTGAAGACTCAGTATGTTTGAATAACCCCTTTGCTATAACAAAAAGTACAGGAGGAAGAATTGTCAGAAACACCAATGATTAAATGCTCTAAAGCAGCCCATTCAAGGTGAAATAAGTTAAGTGAATAAAATGCAGCTATAATACAAAAAAGTCAAACTACATAACCACAGCGTAAATTTTTTAGAGGTCTATGTGTATAATGTTACACCCTAACAATAAAGAATATCTTTCTTCTCAAGTGAATACAGAAATTTCATCTAAAATAATATCATACTAAGGCACAAAGTAGGTTCCATAAGATAGAAATATTACAAACAGCACTCACTGATCACAATGCAATTCAATTAGAAAATAAAAGTTAAATACCCTCTCTCTTGGGTACTTTTCTCTCATTGCTGAGACAAAATGCCCAAAATTAAGGAAGGAAAGGTTTACTTACTTCACAGTTTTTGGAGGTTTCAGCCTGTAATCAGCAGGCTCCAAGGCAGGTGGCACATGGCACAGGGGCAACACTTTAAGGTGGCACAAAACAGCAAAAGCAGCAAGAGCAAAAGGGGAGGCAAGCAAGCCTGTTTTCCTCCCTTAACTGCATATAGTCTATCCCTCCCACGCCCACACCATCTCCGTGCTCTCCTTTTCCACAAGCTGAGGGAGTTCACAAAGTAAGGGCCCTGGCCCCTGCTGAATCACTTTAAAGTTTGAACTTTTGAACTTCTCAAGTTGACACAATGAACAACATCCTAGAGCAGCAAGGGCGTGCCCTTTTCACCCCAGGATGCGGAACTGCTTGAGTTACTAAGTGAAGCTTTTAGATTCCTCAAGGCGACACAACGTATCACCCATAACAATCCACCCCATGTCAACTTGGCAACCAGACACATTTCTTTAAACCTGTTTTCAGATACAAAGACCTTATTTTCATCATTTTACAACTTGAACATTATAACACAGGTTTAATAATCTTTAAGAACCAGTATTGTTTAGTCTATCAATATTATATTGCATTAGAACCATAATAGTTTTCCCCCAAAGACTCATGCACATACATCCCTTTATGCAAAAGGCATTTAGTCCATCTGCAAGAGTTGCCAGTCTTAACAGTTTTAGTGTTGCTGAAAAGTCTAAGCATCAAGTCTCTTTGGAGATGTAAGGCAAACTCTTAGTTGCAAGCCCCTGTATAAATGAAAAGTTAAACACTTTCATCATTTTATGGCACAAAATAAGCATTTTTATTTTAAAAGTTACAAACGGGAATACAAATCAGTGGGACTAAAAGCAAGTCCAAAATGCAGCAGGGCAAATATTAAGTTCTAAATTAAACTACTATTTGGCTACAGGTAAAATATAATCAGGCACTACATAAATCCTAAAACACTACATACACATAAGAATAGAAAATATATTTAAAACAGTGGTCGAAGGAAAGTTCACCACCCTAAACATCTACACGGATAAAAATTGAAACAATGGAAATAAATAGGTTAAATACACAATGGTAAGAGCTTTTGATAACAAACACCAAAATATATGAAAGGAAATCATAATGATGAAAGCAGTAGTTAATGAGATAGAGAAGAGAAAAATCAGTAGGTAAATTTTTTTTTAAATTCTGTTTTTAAAAAAAAATCAATACATAGAATAATTACCAGATCATCTAATCAATTAAAAAGGGAGAAAATTCAGACATATGAGAAATGACAAGATAACTATTGATATAAAGAACATGCTTTAAAATGCCCACAATTCGACTGTCTCCATATGCAAGTAAATGTGAGGAATGAGAAGAAATATGAAATATATTAGGCAAATGTAGTTTTACAAACAGAACAGAGCAGTCATCTCAAGCTTAAACAGATGAAATCCATAAAAGTAAAGAAGAAACAAAAAGACATCAAAGAAATGTCCCTCCACAAAGTAGTGGGTTCAGATATTTTCATAGGAAGCTCTATCTTCTACGTTTAGAAGCAGGATATTCCCCAAGTCCCAGAGATTGTTTCAAATTATAGAAAATGAAGAATATTTTCATATATTTTATGAAGCAAGCATAACATTGATATCTAAACATGGTAAAGATAACAGAGAGATACTTACAGATGAAATCATTTGTAAATATTAATTTAAAAATCTTCAGTATTTGCAAAACAGTTGCCTACTTTACATTAGGAAAGTGATACATAATGACTGATTGGGCTATCTACCAGGAATGCAAGGATGGTTCAATATTAGAACATCTATCAATATACTGTAATTCGTTGTATTAATAGTTCTAAGGAGAAAACCATATGATTTGTCCATAATTTTTTAAAAAATTAATAAAATTCAACATCTATTCCAAATACTCTTGAGAAAATATAAATGAGGAGATACTACCTTAATGTATGGAGATGCATATAAAATCAGTGCTGGTCACAGTACTGAATAGCCAAATCTCAGTCATTTAAATCATGAAAGATCAAATCTTAAATCTAAACTCCTAAAAGTCACATCCCCAAAACATTAAAGCCAGAATGTTGGAATTATGAAAACCAGTGTGCTGAAAAATCTCAAAAAGTCCATGGGTTGGGGAGAAAGAAGGATGTATAAGAGAGGTAGAAAGCTGAATTCTGGGGAAGAAATTGGCCACACCAAGTGGCAATAACAGAAACTTCAGTTTAAAAATGCATCATTTATCTGCATTGGCATGTTTTCCAGCTGATGAAATTCCAGTAGCTTTTAATGAATTAAACCCACATTTGCCTGAAGATGCCAGTGAAGTTACTGACTGGCTGAGAAATTGTTATGCTCCTGGTAGAATAAAAAGATGCTTATGCAGTGGCATGGATGTTTGATCATCAGTATCATTTCTGCCAAATTTGCGATCTCTGTATGAGCACACGTGGAATGGATTTTTCAATACCCAAAACAACATAGAGTGTGGCACAGTAGAGGGGAAAATTTAATAAGGAATGCTAATGCCAGTGTATATGAGATCATAGAAGAGTTCAAAAAGAGTGGTGCCATGTAGAAAATGATGTGAATGGATTCTCTGAGGAAAGCTACATCCTAAAAAGGAAAAAAGCAGCTACTCATCATGATGAAAGGCATCAAAATGTAATTAGTGAACATGGAAGTTGGTCAGAGATTCTAGATTTCTTCTACAACATTACCCCAAATCTCCTGGTAATACTGAATGCTTTTTTTACATAGATTTTACTTTTTTAGTGCTTCTTTGTGTTTTTCTCTTTTCTAGTTTTTTCATCCCACCACTATAAGTTGTCAGCATCTGTTTATAATTCAGTGCGCTTCATATATCATCTTTGCAGCATTTCCAATAGTACAAATTTTGTAAAGTCTTTCAGAAAGAATTATAATTTGTTCCATGAATTGTTTTGCAAATTTGATTCCGCAAAAGCATATCATTGTAATTATGATTTTTAAGTTTTATGTATGTACATAAAATAGTGCTTCAAGTATAACATTGTTTTTAAACATCCTCATTAAACGCAGAGATGTCCTCTGTATATCTCCATTTGTGAAGGAACATTTCTCCACATACTAGGTGGATCCCTATGGCGAGCTTCGATAAATCGCATCAAAAGACTGAGGTTGTCCCCCACAGTACTTCACATAACTGCACTTCCAAAGCCAGGGGCTTTATTGTCTGTTTTACTGTGCACAGTGGCTCATGAAATAGAGAATTTTACCAAATAGATGAAATATCTCTTGTGATTTATGATGACTCTATGACAACATGGAAATAATTATTGATACAATAATTCAAAGCAAAACTTCTAACTAGGTTAGAACTAAAAATGTACTTCCTTAAGTAATGAAAATGATACACACTGAGGAAGTATATACACATAAAAATAGGCGACTTGCGGGGACGGCAAGGTTTTAGGTAATTATTTTGCGCACTTGAATAGGGAAATCTGCACATGACACAACTTTTGAGGAAGTAGCCAGAATATTGCTGGTTCATACTTGTAGTGCTTAAGAAATTAGCAATCTGCAAACCCTGTGCAATTGATCTGAGATTTTATCATTGAGAACGGAAGGCTTGATTCTCTGTAAAGTCATGAATGAAGAGATTATCACGTCAAAGCATCCTGGATTTCCTGGATGGACTGCCAGCTCACCATCAGAGACCCGGATTTATCTGTGGTCACCGAGGACAGGAGTAGCTACCCACCCACAGCATTTACTAGGTCTGGGGTAAGAATATAATGGAAGTGTACATGTTTATCTCTAACAACTGGAGGAAAACAACCGATTGTTTTAGAAACACTTCAATTGAATATATTTTGACAAGCAATGACATAAAATTTGTGAAAATTTATGGATTTTTATACGAAAATAAGAAAACTATTGAAGATAAGGTCATTCCTGGACATGTCTAGCTGATCTTTCAAAGGCCCTTCTATGCTTGCAAGAGTAAGAAGATACTAAAACATATGTTTTTTAAATTGTTATCTATCCATAAAATGTATTTTTACAATCTCTATCCCAAATCATTACGCATAATAGGCACGTATTATGTGTGTATATTATTCATTACAAATAATCAAAATTTCAACTGGGCTTATGTTCTATGCTAGTAGCGATGTGAAAGATAAAAATATATTTATATTCAGTCATATAAAATTGGAACACTTTTTATCAAAAGTATGCATAAAGTTAACATAAAAGTGGAATCCAGACAAGTCCTCTCCTCGAGTGGGTCCCGGATGGCGGTTCCTTGTGCACCCCGCCCTGAGTCCCTGGGCCACCCCAGCTGCTATTCACTCCTCCCCGCCCCGGAGGCCCAGGGAGCTCCGGTATGAGGGCTGCAGCCTCCCTACTTGGTCTCCATCAGCTGTGTCTCCAGTGTGTCTTATCAGCCCCAGAAAAGCATGAAATCAGCTTAGCAGAGGGAAATAAACAGATGGACAGAGTCATTTATTTGGAGGGGAACTCTGCTGTCTGAATTAAAGTAATGAGCACTTCATGATGCAGTGAATCTGTTTCTACATTTCATCTGAGTAATTCAAGATGTAAACAGAGCTGCACGGCACATGAGCAGGACCGGTATCTGCAGCTTCTGAATATTCTAATAAAGGACCGGGGAAGGGACTGTGTTCCTCCCACAGGGAGTAAGCAGGTTAATAATGGTCACCAAGCTATTAACGACAGTATCTTCTCACTGGACACGATCAGGTGTGGGCCCATGCACGTATATTTGTACGCATTACCTGCAGGGCTCACTAGCTCGCTGAAAATCCCTGCTTCCAGGTGGGAAACTAAGTCTCAGAAGCATGAATCTTGTAGGTAGTGCTGCTGGGAACCCACATCCCTAGGTTATAATGCTCTCTCCTCTTTCTGCGGCTCCACAGACGGAGGTGGTTCTGCTGCCATTCATTCTACACTTGAGCACGATTGCTGTGCTTTTATTTACGTGTGACAGCTTTGTTTCTGATGACCTTATCGCTAAAGTAACAAGCAAAGCAGGGTCTACACCTTAGCCCCAGCTCCAGCAGCTACTGGCTTCGGATACTCAGCAGATTCCCTGACACTTCTAAGCCTCACTTTCTCCATACCCCAAAGGGGGACAACACCCTTCTCTGCCAAGACTGGTGAAGGAGAAAGTGTTTTTTTGATAGAATCATTGCTAGGACAAAAGAACCGTAATTATGTGACAAGCGATTTGCGTGGTAGTAATTACAGCATGGCACAGGATAGGATACTATAATGCAGTAGAGCGAATAGATTAGCATAAAGAATAACATGGTAAACAGTGTTCTCTGCTTACTAACATTAAATTGTTGGAGGGTGAATTGTTTTAAAAATGCATATTTTAAAAACAGCTTCATGTATCAGAGAGCGCCACTTGTGACTGGATCACCCTGTATAAGCTTGGGTGTTCAGTATGGCTCCCACTGCACAGTAAGAACAGGATCACAGGGTGAGGGAAGGGAGTCGACAGGTCTCAGATTCTCTCAAAACCAAGTCTATAGGTCCCCTCGTTGTTGTGACTGTCCTTGGGCTTCCATCGCCACCCATGTCAAGGGGACCAGCCATCACACCTGCTCCAAAGGGCTAAGGAGTCCTGATTTTTAATGGGAGCTAGGAAGAAAATGGGGTATTATGTGCTGGTGTTAAGGCCACCATCACTGGGGAGCTGACTTCCAATACCCACCTCTGTATCCCTGCGACCTAGCATAGTACTGAGGGAAAGCAGCCCTGGAGAACTGTTTGCTAAATTAATTCAATATCTGATGATAAAATTCTCTGCATCCACCAAACAGCTTATTAAAGTGCATTCATCAGTCATTCATTCATGGTACTGGAGATTGAATCCAGGGCCTTTGCACTGAGCTACACCCTTAGCCCTTTCTTTTTTTTTTCTTTTTCTTTTTTTTTTTTTTTTTGCAATCAAGGTCTTGCTAAGTCACTCAGTTACCCAGGTTGGGCTCAGATTTTTGATCCTCCTGCCTCAGCTTCCCAGAATGATAGGATTATAGGTATGCACCACCATGTCTGGCTTGAAGTGAATTTATTGACACAAGGACATACATAATATTGGTATTCAATACTTACCAACTAGAAAGTATAATACTATTTTCTTTTTAAAAAGAAATATATTTAAGTACAAAGAAACATGTACATGCATGTACACGGATAGGAAAACACCTAGGTAGGTGGATGAAATGATGACAGTGATTACCAGGGCGTGGTAAGATTTTAGATATCTTTACATTTTATTTTGTTATCTTTATATTATTTTTGATTTATGCATACACGACTTCTAATAAAATGTACAGTACTAGAAGAAAAAACACCCATCTTTCCCTTACTCGTGTCACACATTCCCATTAGCCTGTGTGCCTGGCAGAGGGAGCATGTGGCTTCATCGTAACCTGCTGCAGTACCATTCTGGTATCTCCCAAATTTAGCAGTGAGAAGAGAGGGACTTTCTATTCAGAAGTGAGCAGGTGGTACTCACCCGGAGGTTGGTACTTGGCTTTCCCTGTCTGCCTGGGAGTGAGCGCTAGGCAGTCATGGCTTCAGATTCTTGCTCAGTGTGAGGCCTCAGTAAACAGTAACTGTTTCCTGAACTGATGCGGCTCTCCAGTGACCACTGCCTTCTGCAGAGGGGACTAAAACACGGACAGACTTAAGACTACTTGGTTAGGGGGATGTGAGTATGCTTTTCATGTCCATGGACCTACTTCCTCTCTGGTGTAATGAGAGGATCAGAGCATGCAACTTCCAGGTTCTTTCCTGGAATATTTTGGGATCCTCTTTCTGCCAGGACATCCCCTTGAGGTCTGACTTCTTACAGCAAGAAAATCAGAACTGACAATTTTAAGGAGGTGGGACTGCCTCTGCCCAAAGTCATGACCTCTAGGATCCAAAAGGTCCTGGGGACAGGCATTATGCAATCCATTCTGGGCTCTGGATAGAAACTCCTAATTCAAAAAGATGCTCAAGGTAAACTGCTACAAGGGAAAAAAGAACAGGAAGCAGAAGTGAACAGATTCACTTGGGGAGGAGGATTGATGGAGACATCCAGAGTGAGGGGAGTTTGCAAGTTGACTTCCTGCGACCTGATTCATTCTACTTCAACAGTGGAACGTCCAGTCCCCAGGGATGACGGGTAAGATGGGCATTCTACAACTTCCCAGAGACTTTCCGTGGGGCGTGAATAAGCCAGCACATACACAGCACCTAGCACAGGGGCTGGCAAAGAGAAGGTGCCAGTCACTGGCGGCTGTGATTAGTGAAGCTGCTAGTGAGGTCTATTTTCTTTCTGCTCACTTCCCACAGTGACTGCTTCATTCCCGCTTCCTTGCTGCTGTCTCCTCACAGCCCCCTCCCCCACTATAATCCTGCATCGAACACCTTCCTCTTCTGTATCCACTTTTTCTTCCAAAGACAACGTTACACTTGAAGACCAGAGGCACCCAAATGGTTAACCCGAGTGGGAAGTATACAGTGTCAATATTTAGAGTGGTCCTGTTTGACCAAGGCTGGTTCTTCCCTCCTCAGCGTAATTACTCTCTGTTTGGATTCTCGGTTTTCATAAAAGAAACTTGGCTGGCTAGCTATTACATATACCAAATGAAGCCGAAGCTTGTGTAAATGTTGAATAATGAATTAAAATGAAATTGCTGCTTGCGACAGGCCTTCCATGATTTAGTGTGGTTTGCAGGGCAGCAATTGCTGTATCTCCTGCATCAGAGCTGCCATAGGGCAACAACCTCATCTCAGTTCCCTTTGGTTGAAGGGTGGACACCACCACAGGGGCAAGCAGGGCTCTTCCCGCGCGAGCGCCCCCTTCCTGTTTATACAGGCTATGCAAGTCTGGACTTGGGCACCAGCTGCTCTCATGGAGAAAGGATCTTCAGATTGGGTTGCCCAAAGAATAAATGATCATGGGATACATTCAAAGGTCTTCAAGTATTTAGCAAAGAAACATTCAAACGTTCACTTGGGAAAGGATTGGTAACTTCAACCAACATCACTTAGAGAGTCCCCAAGGTCGCCATATTGTGGAATTTGAGTCTCCTCACTAAGAGTCACCCAGGCTCTATGGTGGGTAGGTAAGGCTGCCTGATTTAGCAAACACAAGGATGGGGCACCCAGGTAAACTGAGTTTCAGATGAACAACAAATATTTTTTAGTATGAGTATGCCTCATGTAATATTCTAGCTGTACTTGGTGTTATTTATGTGAAATTCATCCTTTCTTGGTGATGCTGGGAACTGAACCCAGGGCTTTGCCTATGCTAGGCAGGTGCTTTACCAATTAAGCTACATCCCAAGCCTCTTGAAATTCATATTTAACTGGGAATTCTGGATTTTATATGACAGACCTAGTGATAAGAGACTTGCATGCAGCTTTCTTTTTTTTTTTTTTTTTTTTTTTTTTTTTTTTTTTTTGCGGTACTGGGGATCGAACTCAGGACCCTGTGCTTGCTAGGCAAGCGCTTATTCCACTGAGCTATATCCCCAGCCCTTGCATGCAGCTTTCATTGCTTAGCACTTGACCAAAAACCGAGACAGTGTCAAGCTCAGAAAGGGCTTTCTGGAGGGAGATTCTGGGGCTGGGTTTCCAAGGCCGACTCACAGTGTGATTTGTAGGTTGGCAACATCAGTACCATCAGGGAGTTGGCCAGAAATGCAGAACCTCGGGCCTTATCTAGGCCCAGGCATTCAAAATCTGCACTTTAGCAAGAGCTCCACATGGTTGCTGTGGACAAGGATGTTTGAGAAGCCCTGGTGTAGGTGGAAAAGAGTTGGGAGGATATTAACCTGTTTTGCTACAGGAACTTTTTCACTATATCTATATATCCTATAGTATTATTTTGTAAACCTTATATATACTCATAATATTATTATTTATACAAAGAAGAGAAGTATACAGATACCAAACCCCTTGTTTGCTGCTTGATTCCCTCATGCTGTCTCCCACTTGCTTACAGTCTTGCATAGATATTCTTCTCTCCTTTACAGGCAGGAAGAGTCACACATCACTCTTTCTTAGTGGGAAGTATACTCTGCGGAATGCTCACGATTTAAAGACACGCAGTGTAGCTGCAATACATTATCATCCCGGGAGGAGTTTCACACACACTGGCTCCACCCATCAAGTGCCTAAGTCTGTGGTGTGCTACGTGTCAATTCTGCATTTCACAAGTGAGAAGACTAATGACTGGGTGCTTGAGTGACTTGTAAATTTTAAAGGTAGGATTCCAACCTACGAACATCTGACCCCAAAGCCTATGCCTTTTTTTCCATTCCCTTTAACAAAAGTGGTGACTGTTAACACAGTGAAATATTTTTAAAATTTTTGAAGCCTTTTGGAAAGTTCAGGTTAATCAAACTGTTTCAGCTATCTAGATATTTTAGGCAGCAGGTTTTGTTCTGTCTTCATGTTTGGATGTTTGAGCTGAGCAGTAGTAACTTGCTAATGGCCTCAATGCCACATTTTCATGTGCGTGTGTAAAGTTGGTCTTGTCATTGGCCTAAAATTTTCCCTTCTCTTTACTTGACTTCATTGCAACCCCCCTCCTTTAAGGCAAGCCTAAGACTTCTTCCTCGTTCTCCCCTCAAACACTGTCCCACACCACCCTAGCTCACAGGAAACTCCAGCCCCGCCTCCTTTCCCAGTTAGCCTGTGGGACTCCCCTACCCCATCCCTATAGTGAAAGCTTAAAAAAAAAAAAAACACTGAAATGCTACACGTTAGTCCAGTTTAAAGAGTAGATTTCCCAGATGTCCCACATCTCCCAAATTCACCTCTTCTCTTATTTCCCAAAGATTTCTTGGGACCCAGGGGAAACACCAGCTGGGCTGGAGTGATCCTTGCCACTAGTGTTGTTATATCAATCTGTGGTCCTTCCTATCTGTATCTTCCCCAGGGAAGGAGGGATCCCAGAAGGTGGAGAACAGCGAATCTCACGGTTACCATCGCATGCGAATCCCAAGATGGGGCTCAAGTGTGTCTGAGTATGTCTGAGTACCAGAGGATAAAGGCTAACCCTGAAGAACCTAGAATTATAGTCATTTTTTACTTCTGTGCATTTTCCCATGATTCATAGCACAGTGCCTTCAATGTAAAAGATGTTTAACCCCCTTTGTATATATGAGTTGACTGCTGTTTGGCATTCAATGGACTATTTCAGTCTTGTTAGCTGAAATATTTTTATGTAAATTGTGTAAGTTGACTGTACTGTTTATAATAACATGCTATCAGTGAATAATCTTTTTAGAATTTAGGAATAACAGGAATAAGAGCAATCTACATGTATATAGCAAAATAGCTATCACCAGATGTACAGGGTGTGGTGCTTCTTTGGGAGGAAACATGGAGAGGAGGTGATATATTACACACTTTTGAATGCTAGGCAGGAGTTTTTCTTTGGATATTCTCCTTAGGCCTTTAAGAGTTTCTCCCAATACCTTAAGGATACACAATTAAATCCAAAGGCAAGGTAATCACAGTAATGAAAATATCACTGAAAATTTTGATGGACATATGGATTGGTGTCCTTCTTGCAAAATAGAAAGCTGTCACATGGATGATTGTGGCTTCTTTAATGTCTCCATGGAGTGACTAGAATTCATTCATCCACTCACCCATGCATCCATCCATCCATTTATTCATTCACTCGCCAAATAGTCAGTGATTGAATTATAAGTGTGAGTCACCCTGCTTTATATAGGCAGTTATGCTTAAACCCATTACACACGTTTCCTAAAACCTTCCACTCTGAAAAACCGTGCACTTAAAAATAACAAGACTTCAAGGAAAGATAAGATTGGGACAAACCATTCAAAACCTAGGCCATTTTGGAGCAAGTAACACAAAACAATGACGATTGTAAGGGAAATACTAACATAGTTAAAAAGATCCACCAAGGTTCCAAGATAGAATAATATAGTAAATATTTACCTAACACGGTGGATGTTTATTAAGTAGGTAGATTTTTAAAGGTGATGGCTGCGCAGTCAGTGAAGGTGTGGGGTGAGGGAGATGAGGGGTGGCAATGGAGGACACATACTACAGCGCTTGTAAAACAAAACTTGGAGATGAGCTCAAGAGTAAAGCTCAGGTTTTTCCCAAAATAGAACTTGAGGTCACGGTTTCAGTGCCAGTAATTTAGTGGGGCATGACCCCAGAAAGTACCATGAGGGGATAGAGATAAAGCCCCCTCACCCAGTCAGTAACATCAATAAACAGATTACCACTGTGAGCACCAGGGACTCAGCACATATGGGTCCCCATCAACTGGCAGGTCACCCTTGGGCACACACTCCTCAGCATTAACTGTTCCACGCACAGGCTGAGCAATATTCCCTGGAGCCTAATGAGAACAGAGAGGTGGAGAAAGTGACAGATCGTGGAATCTTCTGCAGGTGACCTCAAGAGAAGGAGGGAGGCTGGGAGTATCCAGGCGGGAAACCTACATGGTCTCTTGGTGGGGCCATGGCCATGGTATAAAGGGAACGAATGGACCCTGTGTTGGTCACTGTGTTCATTTGCATCAGCTGTTGTGTGGTGAAACAAAACAGTAGACGTTAGAAATTCACAGATTGCTTGTGAGCCGATGAGACTTCCACATCACATGGACACTGCATCTTTATTTGTAAACTGGGCATGAGAGTAATTTGCATTCCAGAACCCATGTGTTATAAAGGACCTGGGGTTCCATGATCGAATAAAGTACTGAATAGCCCCTGACCGTGAGAAACTTTCAGACTAGCGAACATTTCAGAGCTCAGTGATGTGAGAGCTATGGCAGAGTATGTTAGAGGAGAACCCTGAACCCCAGAGGGACCAGGGGTCAGAGGATCAGGGGAGACACTGATCCTGAGTCCAGAAGGGTGAGCAACAGGTCAGTGCTAGGAGATGGGAGGAGAAGCCCAGCATGGGACTGCATGAGGATCTGGGGCAAAGTACCATGGGGAAGAAACCACTGCCCCAAGCTCCGCAGGTCACTCAAGACCCCTGGACTGAAGAGGGTTTCGTGTGAGAAAACAAGACTTGAGATATTTATGTCCTCACAGAAAACCCTGAAGCTGTAAGGTAGGGGCCCCACTGGGTCCTTGCCTCATAGAGTATCTACCTGGTTGCAAGTGGTAGATAAATAATAAATGCCAATCCCTTCTGTCTCTGGGATCAGTGTCCTGCCTTGACCTTGCTTATCAGATCCGGTAGGAGACCGAGGTCCTCCTTACCACATGTGGTCATTACATTTCCCATGGCGTTTTTCACGAGGGGCCCGGGCTGCTTCCCTGGACGTCCTCCAGGTAAGTAATTATCTTGCCTCCTGTTCTAACTCCTCTGTGGTTTCAGTTGTAGTAAAGAGCGCTCTCCTTCCTTCCCATGTGATGGGCTGCTGGTGCCGAAAGGTTTCACTCCAGAAATCTGTTACTTTCTGCCCCGGAGCTTGGCTGGCATTCAGGTTGGGAAAGGATGTCTGAGGACACCTTGGCTTGGTCTATACTTACTGAGACAAGTAGAGAATTGGGACTAATTTCCTGATCAATTGAGCACCAAATGTAATTTATTTTCCCCATATGACCTCGTTTTTTTCTTAAATATAAAAACCTGAATTGTTCAGGCAAAAGAAAAAGTTCCCAATTCAAAATTACTGACATAAAATCTATATCCTCTAGCTCATCAGAAGAGCATGCTATTTTGGCAAAGTGGCTGGTGATCATGATGGTCAAATTTTCTGCAATGACACAGTCTCTAAGATGAGACTGTCCTGGAAAATCTGCCTGTCTAAAGGTGGAACATCCCTTATCCAAGTGCTCAGGACCGAAAGTATTTGGAATTTCAGATTTTTTGGACTTGCGAATATTTGAAGATATATCAGGGAGCCCAACTCTGAACACAAAATGCACGTACGTTTCATGTTCGCCTTAGACAATCTTTTACAATGTTTTGATTTTACACAATATAGTCACTGTACCTGCATTTTGATTGTGACCCAACATATGAGGCTGGGTGTACAGTTCCTCACCTGCGGTATGAGTTGGCCCTGAAGTGTTTTAGATTTTGGAGCACTGCAATTTGGGGAGCTACTAGCGTCTGTCTGTGTACATTGACCTATCTACTTATTATGATATCTATAATCCTCTGCCTTCTGTGCCTTGCATCCTTAGCATCCAGCCATCAGACTATAACCACAGCGCTGATGCTCCCGGCACTCAGTCAGTCAAGGACTGGCTTCTGAGTACCCACAGTTGCATAGCCATGTGAGATGGTGATATAAAAAATGCATAATGACAGTAGTTCTTCTCTGGCCTCTATTTGCTTCCAGTAGTATGAACACAACCTAGCAGGGCCATTTCTGAAAACAGACCTACATTCTTGCACCACCATCACTGTGGCCCCGAGAAAGCTAGTGAATCTTACAAACCCAAGGTTTCTTCATCCATAAGACGTAACAATAATATTGGTAGCTATTATTGAATTATTGAGTACTGTAATAGAGTCCATGAGATGCTGAAGTTCAAGCACATCAGTGTTTGGTACATGACACCCAGCGTGTTTGCAGTCTACTGGAAGAAGAGTCAGCAGTGGGAAAGGCCTAGTACTGCTCTCATGCTGTCCCCCAGGGTGCAGAGAAGAGCTGGTCTTCGCAGTGACATGAGGTGGTGGCTAAGAGCACTGTCTTTATGGCCAGACAGACCCGAGTTAGAGCCCCACCTCCTTTGCTTGTAGCTCTGTGGTCCTACACACATGAAATGACAGCTCTGATCCTTGGTTTCCTCATAGTTAAAACAAGGTATTGTGGGACATGTTACAGTTACTCTGTCTAACATCCCGTGAGACTTGCACATAGAGAGCACTAAATATGCCGTTATTTGTGGCAATGGAAATAAACCATTTGGTGGCCTTAGGAATCACTCACAGTGCAGCTGCTTCTAATCTTTATCCACCTAAAGTGTCTATGATTCCATATTTATCAAAAGCTCAGTTGAGGCTACTGTTAGGATGTCCTGAGGGGAAGCAGTCCCTTTGCATCAGCCGTGGAATAGTGTGGACCCTCTTCACACAGAACTGGACGTGTGTGTGCTGGTGTATTTGGCACTGTGCCTTTCTCTTGCATGGGGAGCACCTGACGTTCCATTTGCATGAAGCCCACAAGTGGGTTTGGGCAGAAATCATAGAAATCAAGACGTCTTTGCTTCAGTCTCCCCGTTTGAGGACCCATGGGACAAATCTTTATATTTCAGTTCCTTGAAAGCCCTACACTACTTCCTTGGCTAAATCTATACTTTTCTAACCTTTTCACTTTGAAATAATTATAGTCGCACAGCAGTTTGCAGATATCATATGGGAAGTTCCCACACACCCACGCCCAACTTCCCCCCGATGGCTACACTGCAGGGACCATAGCACAGAATCAAAAGCGGGAAACTGGCGTTACTTTCATCAACTTTGATGACACAGACAGCGCATCTAAGGGACACCAACCTTGACTTTCTTACTCTTCTCCTTTGTTCCTGTGAGTTTTCTGCATTATGCACATGATAACTGCCTCAAAACCTTTCAGACAGAAGTTTGGGAAAAAATTAGTAAATTAAATATCCTTGTGACATCAATATTATGCTTCTTAGTGTTTGGAACATGGTATTGTTCAAGGAGAATCAGTACTAGCCAGGAAGAAGCCCCAATTCATAACACTTCCTCTCTATAATGTAGGGAATGACCAGAGCACCTCGGCATATTGAAATATGTGTTGCCCAAGGACAATTCCTTAGGTGACTAAAACTCAGGTTTTTAAATAATGAAATTAGAGTAATAATAACTACCCTACTGATAGTAATAAGAGATGTCAGCATTTGACTGGATCCCGTGTGCCACTCTATAGGGGATCTTATGTACATATTTAATTTAACCCCTCAAAATTATCTTGGAGTTAAATACTGTCTAGATATATTCAAGTCTCAGAATAAATTCATTATGTAACCACTTATCTATCTCACAAATAAGGAGACTGAGGCTCAGGTAGGTTTTCTGCCCATGGTCACACAGGTAATAGGTGACAGTTGGCCAAACCCAGAACCCCCTGCACAAGAACTCTTAGAACCACATCCCCTCCTTTATTGGTGACTTAGTATCAGCCCGGTGACATCACGTGTGGCATGCTGTGAACCTGATTTTGGCTCTGTAGCATTGCCTCACTTATAACTTTTTCTTCCAAACAAAACTGCAACAGAGTTTGCACTATATTTAATGTTTGTATATTTCAGTGTCATTGTAAAAACTACCTTGTTAGTATTAGGGATATGACCATTATTTTCCCCCCAGTGGAGAGGTTGATACGTTTGTCATGTGTGAGAGATACTGATCTGGAGAATTTTTATCTTCTATCTGTTTTATTTCAGACAAAATTCATGACCACAGAGAGCAAGGCAAGGACCCACTGGGATGGGCTGAAGAAGGAGGGGTTTGAACCAGTTTTTCAAACTATAGAATTCAGAATGTTAGTGCCACATACTACTCAGGTAACTTCACTTTTTAAATTAATTTTTTATCACCTTTGCACAGCTGCAAGACTCAGAAAAAAATATACAAAGTCACTGAAGCATCTCCCTAGTATGTCGGTACTGTTTCTCACCTTCCTTAGAACAATGACATTCTTTTCTGTGCTCTCTTAAATGGCCAACTTGTTTGTGAATACCAGGGTCCACAACAAGCCTCCTTTTTCTGAAAATCCAGTACATATTGCCCTCAGATTGAAGGCAAACATATAATGTGAAGAGAAGCTTCCAGATCTACCTGCTTCCTTTTCAAGATCTTATGGGCACGTCATTCAATTCACCCATGTAAAGTGGAAAATCCAAATTTAGTTTGTTCCCAGAGTTGTGCAAGCATCACCACAACTTTAGGATTTGCAGCACCCAGCAAAGAAACTTCAGAATCATTAACAGTCATCCCTACATCTCATCACCATTCTATTCCACCAGTGTCCCAGCCCCAGCCAATCACGGGTCCACTTTCTGTGTTTATGTTTACTTGTTCTTGAGGTTTGCCGTATATTCCTTCTACCCAAGTGTGACTATATATCCTCTAACCAACGCCTCCTCTTCTCTCTCTCAACCTTCCCAGTCTCTCGTGACTTTACTAAGAGATCAATGTGGGGGGCAGATTCCATGTATGAGTGAGATTATGTATCTTTCTGCAATTGGCTTGTTTCAGTTCCCATTCTTTCCCTATGTTGAACTAGTGCTGAAAGTGGGCAGCCTTGTCTTGTTCTGGATCTTAGAGGAAAAGGTCTCAGCTTTTACCAGTTTAGCATGATGTTAGATGTGTACTTGTCACATACGGCCTTTATCGTGTTGAGTTTAATTCCTTTTACATCTAACTTTGGAGAGTTTTCCTTACTGTAAAGGGTTGTTGAGTTTTGACAAATACTTCTCTGAAACTACTGAAATACTTGCATTCTGTAGTTTCAGATTGCTTTTCCTCAACTGGGGACTTAGAAGGGGGTCCTTCACCCTGTATGACTCCAAGAGGACTCCCTCAAAAAATTGGAAACTTGGTCAAAATGGGGGAAACTTTTCAAGTAGGACAAGATTTGACTTCAGTCATAAAATAAGGTGCCGGTACACAGAGGTGAGGGAGAACCCTCCTTTATGAGTGAGGTGCCAGGTAACCAGAGCCCATGACTAGAACACGTTGAGGCCCCTCTCCAAGCTGGGCTGACAGAGCAAAGGTGTGCATGTGTGACAGGGAACCAAAACCAGACCTCCAATATGGGTGGCTAAGGAGTTTAGATGTAAAGTAAGGGGGAGACATTGCATATCTTTAGATAGGAGATTGGGAGGGAATACATGGTGTTTTCATGCCAAGGGAGGGAATGACCAGAGGAGAGACAAGTTGTTGACCATGAAGAGCATCCATTGGGTTTACCAGGCTGGAGCAGAAATAAATAAGGCAGGTGGTGACAACCTTTCTCCACTCCCCAAACAATGGAGATTCTGATGTCCCCACCAAGGATTCACCTACAGACAGTAGTGAACTCCAATTCGCTATGGCTAGGGCCTCAGCTTGTCTGATGGCTACTCACCTTTTGATTAAATTCATAAATATAATGTGGAGTTTTTAGTATCGCTCCCTTTTTCTGCTGGCAAAGCTTGGGCCTGTGATATCCCCCTGGGACCCAAAAACCACATTGCATCACCACAAGTGCATTTTTGACAATACTGGGCAATAGCTCGTTCCAAAAGACTCTGCCCAGGAGAGCTGCTGCAATCAACTCTCTCACTTTGGGTTTCTGTCATAAAGAATTTGTTTGAAGGGCTCATGTGGAGAATTCAATTTATATCATCTGAACAGGTGAAACGCAAAGTGTACCTCACCAGCTCCTGGGGCTGGGAATAGTCGCCATGTTTAACTTCTCTATTTTCTGGTTTCAAGGGCAAATGAATTAAAATGTGTATGTTATAATTAAAAGGGCATTCATAACAAACATCAGAGAAAAGTAGCAATTACTTAATGTATTATTGAAGAATTTACCACACTTCAGCTATCAAGGGCAGTTGATAGCTGAGTAAGAGATTCATTCTGACTAAGAAATTTTCACCTGTTATTAAAAGCTTAAGTGGCTACCAATAACTGAAAATATGTTTGGATTTTCTTGAATTCTACTCTAGGGAACAATACCCTGACAATATTTTCTGACAAAAACCTCAAATTATGGCATGGGGCCTACAGTTAAATACATTAACTTTCTAACATATATAAAGGTACTCCGTAGATTGTGCTATGGATTCTTGGCTGTATATGGATCCATCCATAATTTTTAAGGCTCTGTTCTCTTTAGAACACTGTGTCTGTAGCTGTAGGAAAGCTGAAATGTAGTTTTTATCTGCTAATAGCTGTGACATTTTCTTTGATGCTATAAACAGTCATTAATGATGACAAAAAAAGTAATAATTACCTGTTTAAAGCTACTTTGCCTTTGGCTGTATGGTGGATAAAGGTACTGTTAAAAATGTAAGGGCTTTCTCGTATGTAATTTGATCTTTTAATCCTCCATTAAATAGTCAAGGAGACTCTGGAATAAGAAGCAGGAAGAAGAGAGACAGGACTACAGTAAAGAAAGAAAAAGACATTTGACCCAGAGAAATTCAATGACTTAGTCAAAGTCACAAAATTAGTGCTAGAACTAGAATAAGAAATGAATTTCCAGACACATAATAAAGTTCTCTACCTACCTATTGTAATTCTAGAATCTTATTGCATCCCATGTACTGTAGCAGAAGCAGCCTTGATTTGAATGTAAGAATCCTCCAGGCTGATATAACAAATTTTCTAAATTTCATGAAAATTTTTGGCTTTACTGCACAAATTCAGATGGGTGTATTGACTAAGCCTTGGGAAGCCTATCACCTTCCCATTCCAAACAAGATAAACTATGAATGAATGTTTAAAATCTAAAAAAAATGTAACCAAAGATGAAAGCAGGAAATAGAAATGTCCCCAGCTGGGAATAGGGACTGGAGTTACAACAGCAGAAGTCTGCTGGGCGCCATGGGAGGGGAACAAGATGCCTGATGGGAAGGGGTGGAACTCAGGGCCGGCACTGTACACTCCGTTGGTGACTGTCCTGAGAGGCTCAGATCAGCAGGCTGAGCAGTGACACGGTGGCACAGAGGCACACGAGTCACCTTGGACTATAAATGACAACATATTTGCCCCAAGAAGAAACTGGGAGCCCAAGCTGGATCTACATGTCATGGGTTGGTGGAGGCCAAATTCACATTGCTGGGACCACAAAGGCCTGACTTATTGGCTGAGGACCCCTCTTCCCAGAAATCAGAATTAAAATACTACAGTGCTACAATTTTAAGAGACTCACTAGAAGAATAAAGAACATGTAATTTCCCAGCCAGGAGAGGGAGAACTAGGAGAGAAAAGAACCCTACAAAAAACTTGGTCCATTTCATACAAAAGCAGGGAAAAAAAAATTTAGAAGGACAAATAAAAGCTATGATATGGTAGTATAAATACAAAGGTTCTAAATTAAGTGGTCAGATTAACTGAAAAAACTAAGAATTACATTCATCTAAAAGGTAAGGTCACTAAAGGATTGAAAAATCAAAGAATAAGAACAAACAATAACTATAAATAAATATGCTATATATTTTATATATACACATATAAAACACACACACACATATATATGTATATATATACATATATATATATCTCAAATACTAAGAAAAGCTGGACAGTGTTATTAAAAGCTGACAGAAATGCCTTTTAAAACCAAAAGCATTGTTAGAGACAAAAATGTGTATATAATGATAAAAATGATAACTCACTAGAAAGCTACAATCTAAATTTGAACACCAAATAAAAAATTGACGTAATTATATCAAGACCTATGCCCTTGATAGATTTAATATGTAACTGACTATAAAGTTGTCTTTTGAGGTTAGAATTTAGTGAGAATATATACTATCTGAACAATATGATCCACATACTTAATATAATGGATAGAAATAGAACTTGTAAATAACTGGAGAATATAAATTCTTCTCAAGCATGTACAAGTTGTTTATGAAAATGGACCATGGAGCATGTCTTATAAATCAAGGCCACAAAAGTCTCAATAAATTCCCAAGAAATTATAGCATATGAATTACATTTCTGAGTAATGTACAAATAAGAGGAATCATTATAGGAAAGAAAACACAGAAATACATGAGAAACAAAACTCTTATTTGCAAACAACATAGATCATGGAATAAGACATGATGGACAACTGAAATATTTAAAGCCAAATATGAATGGGACCTCAATACATAAAAGAACATGTAAGATGCTGTACTCAACATGTACAGAGCTGGATACCCAAAACTGTGTGCCTTGAATGCTCTACTAGGAAAAAACGGGGAGAAAAACAATAAGCAAAGAATCCTCCTTGACAAAGTTAGAAAGTGGAGAGAAATAAAGAATAATATATGACTTCCATTGTTGTCTATGATAAAAAAAATTGTATAATGTTATCTTACCACTAAGAGAAACTGTACACCCCGGAAGCCTTCCAGCAGATCTGTTTTGGCTTTTTTTCAGGGCCCATCGAAGTGAACAGAACTCCAGAGTCTACTTTAGAGAGAAGGCAAACCCGCGGAAGTCAGTACCGCTGAGCCTTCCCTGGGAGGGAGAGAGTTAGAGACCTGAGAAATGGGAAGCTACAGCTGGAGAGATGGGAGGCGGCTTAGGTGGGAGAGGAGCATGGCCCTTCAGGAGGCAGAACTGCAGAGAAGTGAGGCTGAAACTCACCTTCAGCTTTCCTTAGAGTTGCTTATCAATTCCTAAGCGGCATATTCGCAGCATAAGTTGCCAAGGAACCAAGCAGAAAGCAGGAACTATGGGGCTACAGAGCTGGGGAGAGATTTCGGATGCAGATAAAGAGATGGGAGGGAAGTGCCTCCCCAAAGGGACAGGCCCTGGTGAACACCCAGGCTTCCACTGAAGACACCTGAAGGCTGCGCTCTAGGAATCAGAGCTGCCCTCCAGGATCAAAAGCAAATTGAACACAGAAACCCTGAAATCCAGACTGACCTCCCCTGTACTCAGTTGCCCTGCCAGAACCCAGGCAAGTCTGCTCTGCAGGAAGTTAGCATTGGCAGGGCCTTTGAACTATTTAAAGGGTGACAGGCAAGACCCAACTTTCGATAGAAAATTGCTACCCAAGTCTAGAAACAGAACAAAATGACCAAAACCAAGTTAAAGCTAAAACAGATGGTAGGACTAGTTCATCAGGTGACCACAAGATGATTGTACACCCAGGAAATAGAGGAGAGATCAGGGCATTTCATCAGAGTGTGCACTGCAGAATTTATAAGGACTCAAACAGAAAATGTAGAGGTGAAGGTTTTATAATTGTTATTATTTGCTAGATTAGTTTAATATGATTTTAGACACAATAGAAATGCTAGTGAATGGTAACATGGGCTTGTAAAACCAATTTCATAGTTCAATGTGCAAGGACAAAAAAATCAATTGTAATCATTTATATCTGTATATCTTGGTTACTTTTCTCTCATTGCTGAGACAAAATACCCAACACCAAAAATGAAGGAAGGAAAGGTTTATTTAGCCTACAGTTTGTGGTGGTTTCAGTCCATACTTGGCTGGTTCTGAGGCAGAATGGCAAATGGCAGAGAGCAATTGTTCATGGCAGCAGAGCACAGCAAAAACAACCAGCAGAAGGGAGGACTGGCTGCAAGCAGCCTCTTTCCTTCCCTTACATTGTACACAGTCTCCATGCCCTCCTCTTCCACCTGCTCAGGATATATACAAAGTAAGCACCCTGGCTTCCTCCTGAGTCACTCAGCCAAACCTCTACACTCCCCAAGTTGACACAATGTATCAATGATAACATTCCGCCCCTTGTCAACTTGGCAACCAGACACATTTCTTTAAACCAGTTTCCAGATACAAAGACATGCTTATATTAGAACCATAACACTGTACTACTAGAATATATAGTTAAAATATGTCATTGATAATAGCCAAAAATATCTAACAGGAACTCTAAATGTAGGTATCTGAACCTGTGCAGAGAAATTGGTAAAGATCTAAGTAATTGAAGAAGGTTTCCATATTTATGGATTACACTAAACCATCCCAAAGTTTAATACACGTACTGCAACACCTGAGATCTTGTTCAACCGCAGGTTTCAACTCAGTTAATATGAAGTGAGCCTTGAGTGTTGGTATTTTAACAAGTTCCCAGGACTTCTGGCCCAAAAGACAACTTTGAGTATTTAGAAGATCCAGTCGAGTACGGTGGCACACACCTGTAATTCCAACACTGGGAGGCTGAGACAAGAGGATTTTAAGTTTAAGCCCAGCTGGGACAATTTAGCAATTTAGTGAGAACCTGTCTCAAAATTTTAAAAAAGACAAGAATTTAAAGACTTGGATTTACCTCAATATGGAGATCTGGAGTTCAATCCCCAATGCTGCAAAAAGGGAAAAAAAAAAAAAGGCGTTTAGAAGACTCAAGAGGATTCATAGTCTACAAAATTACACTAATATTTATTTGCAGTTCTAATATAATTTGACAAATTGTTTGGCAGAGCTAGACAAGCTGGCCCTAAAACGTGTGGCTATGTGTCATAATGGCTGAGGCAACTTTGAAGAAGAACCATATTGACTAAAGCTTATCCTATCAACTACTAAATCCTCTTATAAATCTCAAGTAAATTAAAAGGTGTGGAATTGGCAGAGAAGACAGTTGAATCAATAAAAGAGGAGAAAATGCAAGAAATGAACAAGTACAAAGATGCAACCTGAAGCATGGAAGAGATGGAGGTGAACAGCTAAGGAAAAAAGAAAATTTAATGAAAGCACAGTTGATTCACATGCAAAAGTAAAAATAAAATTGAAAATGCATCTCATACCATATTGAAGAAAAACCTCCAAAGTAGGCTTATCTACTAAGTTTAAATAGCCAAACTTCTTCTAAATTAAAAGAAGCTAGGCAATATTTCTATGACTTGAAGTGCTGAAGGATTCCTCAACTAGGAAAAGAAACACAAACACTAAGCCAATATATTAAGAGCTTTGAATCTAGTGAAGCAAAAACTTCTGTAACCCTAAAGTCACTAATTTAAAAAAAGCGAAAGATAATTCTCAGGCTGAAAGGAGACATTTTCTGCACATACTTCTGGGGACTCATTAGCATGCTGCTAAGTTTAATACACCCATAAGACAAGCAGAAAAGGAATTTGAAAAATAAAAGAAACAAGAGGGGGAAAACTCAAATGGAACGAGTAAAAGCATGAAAAGATGCTGTGTCTCCCTGTGGAGCCAGACAAAGCACAAATGAAGACTGTGAGACAGTAGAATTACAGACCTTTGAGTAGAAAACATGAAAATGCTGATTGATAAGGGGTATGGTGAACCCATATTGATAGCAGGTTGGAGGGTCAATCATTTTGTAAGTTGAGAGAGTGGCTTGACAAAAATCTATTGACAACATAGACGTTTATTATCTAATAATTCCTTTCTTAGCTTTTTTCTTCTGAAAGATTCTTGCACCTGTGCGCAAGATGGGCTGCAGAAGGAAGCTGACACTAGCATTTTGATAACTGCAAAAAATAAGGAGATACCTAAATCTGAATAGGAGGTAGAATACAGAATTAAATTATAGAAAAGTCATGCCATGGAATAAAGTATAGAATTGAAAATAATAAACCAGAGATCTCTGTACCGGCATGGCTAATAAAATTTTAATTCAAAAATGAAAGGAGTACCGAGAGATAGTGTGGTACCATTTTATATGTACAAGAAGCAACACTACACATTATTTGGAGTAATGTATGCAGATATAGGGACCCCAAAACACCAGATTCATCAGTATTTACCTCTGGAGGTTTGAAGGGAAGTCATTGCAAATGAAAAGAACTATATGGAGACTTCAGAAGCACTTCTGAAGTAATATTTTATTTGTTGAGCTAGGCAGTGGCTACACAGACACCCCTTACACTATTCTACCTTTTCATAAGTCTGAAAGATTTTATTACATAGCAAGTTTTAAGTGGTCCAGAGCTGCCACATAGGGAGGGCCCTCTTAGAGGAAAGGGCGGGGGTGCAAATGAGGCTGCCTGCACAAAGTAGTACCGCGGGGGACACCTGTTGGACCTAAACTCACAGCAAAAATGGGGAGAGCACGTCAGGAAACCCACCCCCACGCCAGAGACTCAACAGACAGGATAAATGAAAGAACTGATAGCTGAGGAACTAAAGAAAATGGAGTGTTTTCCAAAGGACTTCAAAATTAGTATTTTTCACATATTAGTGTAATATGTAAACATATTAGTATGTTTCATAAAAATGTTCCAAAAGAGAAAGGCATCAGCTGATGTCATAATGTTAGAAGTCATTGTGTAAACAGAGAAAGAAGACTTGGAAATAAAAGTGCACTCTATAGGCAAAAAGTATTGCTGTCCTAATCACAAAATTCAACAGAACAAGTCAAAGAAGACCAAGCCAGACTCCATAAACTGGAGGATGGATCAAAGGATGGGACTGAGACACATGCATGGTAAGCAGGCAGTGGGAGATGTGACAGGCAAAGAGACTTCAGTGTTAAGTGTGTAAGGCTCCGGGGGGGGGGGTGTCGATGCAGAGCAGTAACATGCACATATGTTTGGTGGAGAATTTTCTAGAAAGACATGAGTTCTCAGGTTGAAAGTTCACACACTGTGTCCCAAAATTGGAGGGAAGGAGAGGAGGAGGGGGATTGACAAGTGAAACAGAACCTAGAAAGAGAGTAGGGTCCGAGTGGAAGTGAACGTATCCGCGTGTTTGTGAGTAACAGTGGGAGGGGGCGGTGACACGCACAAAAGGAGTGTGAGCTTAACACCGGGGCTTTAGGAAATGTGAACTGCTTTGTTGCAATGGCTTTGTTCTGTTCGCACAGAAATGGAGTACGCAGCTTTCCTTGTCTTGCTCGAGTAAGTACAGGTATTGATTAGCTTGGGGCTTTATTAGGCACATGCAAAGTTGGATATGGGTTTTACAAACGGAGGGGCGGTTACTTGAGGGACGAGAAAAGGAAAATGTTACAGCTTGTGAACTAGTAACTAAGGTCATCCGGAAACGCAATTCACAGAAGGCAGAAAACTAAGAAAGAAAGTGGGGCAGGAACCTGGGCAAAGAGCGGGTAGGGAGAGGAACAGCGAGGAAAACAAGAAAAGTAGATAGAAAATCCAAATAAGATGTTGGAATTAATCCAAATATGCTAATGCAATAATCTATTCCCAGTGTAAGCTTTGGCGCGAGCCCCCAGTCGCTCAAATACCAACCTAGAGCTTTCTGTGAAGGTGTTTTATAGCTGTGATTAAAGCCTGTCATCAGTTGATCTGAGGCCAAGGAAATGACTGAACGACCCAGGAGGGGCTGGAGCAGTTGGAAGACGAGTAACCCTAATCCTTAAGGGCAGAGCTGAGGATGCTCTGAGGCAGAAGGAATTTGGGATGTGGACTGAATAGTGACATCCTCATTTTAAAGATTTTGGAGAAATATCCAGAAATGTGATTGCCAGATAGCTGGGTCTTCTGTGTTTGCTTTTTTGAGGTAACATAAAGGTTATTCTTCGAGCTGTGAGGCCAAGCAAAGATTTCAAAGGAAAAGTGACATCTGTGTTTGGCCTTGAAGGATGATAAGAATTTGGCCACAAATATATCAAGAAGGAAGAAGCCTACCTTCTGGATGTTGATAATAATAGTTGACAATTGTTTATAACATCCTCAGTGCTGGGCAGCCTGCCCAGTGGTTTACATACTTAGATCACGTCATCCTCTCCGCACACATGTCAGGTTCCCGTTACCAAAAAGAGCCTAGGGGTGTCAAGCACTTTGCTCAGTGCGATGGCTTGGGATGCACTCAGTTTGGAAGCTCAGTCAGATGGGCTCTGCTACTGTCCTGCTAGTGGAACAGAAAGGCTGAGGTGTCTCCATGGGGCCCAGAGCTTATCATGGCAGCAGGCAGAGACACTTTGGGAGCTGGGTGGGAATCAGGTGTGCGGACCTCTGAAGGCCAGGCTAACTAGTTTAGAAGTCTTTACAAAAGCTTTAGAAGGGCTGGGGATATAGCTCAGTGGAATAAGCGCTTGCCTAGCAAGCGCAGGGTCCTGAGTTCAATCCCCAGTACCGCAAAAAAAAAAAAAGAAAGCTTTAGAAAATTGTGAACATAGATCTTTGGTTAGGGCTGTTGTTTAGTTTCTGATTTTGTTTAAAAATTGGAGGTTGCGAGTGGGCACCTAGATATTAGGCATGGGAAAATCAGTAACAGCACAGATGCTCCAGAGTGAGGAGGAGGAGGACGGAGGAGAGGGGCTGCTGAGGGATGACGTAAGGTGCGCAGTGTGGGATTTGGCAGCTGGCTGGTGCGGATGGGGAGAGCACCCAGGTTGTCTCAGAAGTGTGGGCACTTCCGGTGGCAGGTGACAATGTACAGTACAGAACTGTGGTGAGGAGGAGGGCTGCAGAGTAGCCCTGGGACGGGTGAGCTTACTTTGGGCAAGATTTATGAAATACTCTTCTTAAAGGAATTTCTAACCTGTAAAGAGTTCTCAGATTGGGTAAAGCAATCATGTCTCTGATTATGAAGTTGAAACGCCACTGAACCAGTATTTTCCTCCGTGTCCCATTCTTTCATGGATTTACATTAAAAGTGGCATGGAGATATTAGGTCTCCAGCTTAAAGGAATGGCCATTGGCATTTATGTTCTTAATAGGAAAAGCCATGACTAGTCCATTCTAAAGTTGGTCATGGTTTCCATTTACAAACAGGAGACTAAAGTATTCTTCCCAGTAGTTGTTGACCTTTAAAACCATCAGCTCATTCTTTACTGAGCAAAATGTTTTGAAACCTTCTGTATTTTGCAGTCAGCTTCCCTACCTAGTATTCTAAAGTAAAACTTAGGTTTGGGGAGAGTAAATAAAATTTTGGAAATGCTAAAAATAATAAAAGTAACAATAGCAATAGCAGCATTTCTTAAAATTAATGTCCTATCGGGTCTGCTGTGGAACCTTTTAAAAATTGGCTTTTTAATCACTAAAGTTTTGGCAGTCTTTGGAATGGGCTACTTGAGGTCTTTTTATTTTTCTGTTCCCAAACTCATTTACTTTGAAACATGAGTTAGTTGAGGTATTATATTTGGAAGAAAAAAACAAAACTATTCCCTTATGTATCAGAGAATCCTAAATAGTAATGTTTTGCTTCTTTGCTTAGAACATGCTTCTAAGTATATCCTAGAGGAGGGATTCTTAGCTCGACACCCCTCAAATGGCTTCACATAGGCCCTTGAGCTTACATGCAAACTGTCGCTGGGTACATACATTCTTCTGGAAGCTGGCCTTAGACACCCTTCAGGTTGGGTCTATTAAGACTCGAGAGCTTGGACCTTACCTCCTGGGATCCTTTAAAGTTTGGAGTCTATGTACCAGGGTAAGCCACTCTTGCCTGATCCTAAGCAGGTTGTGCTAGGCAGGAAGACAATCCAGATTGGAATTATTCTAATCTTGGTTCTATTCTGAACTTACATTAACTTCAGTCACCCACTCTCTTGGGTCGCACTTTACTTATCACTGGAATGGGGTCAGAACGTCTGTGCTGGTTGGATACACTAGACCAGCAGGAAAGACATCCCAGTAAAGGAGTAAGCATACCCTGAACACAGGAAATCGTCCCAAAGAAGCCAGGTATCACCTGCTGCTTGCTGCCTTTGCCTTGTGCCCTTGGCTGCTTCCTATCCTCCCTCTGCTCCCTGAATTTGCATTCTCCATTTTGCCTTGCTCTTCAGGCACTGCAGTAGAGACAGGGTAAAGGACAGGATGCCAGTTAGGTGAGAAGTCGCTTCAAGAACTGGCTCTTATGTGGGAAATATTAACGCTTTGCTACTATCGAGTGGATTATAGTTCTTCACATTAACTGCCATGATTCTTCATCCCAGCAGACCCAGGAAGAAGTTTCACCGCACGTTTTATTTGGAAACCAAGGCCCAGTGAGATCAGAAGTCCAAGGCCACCTGAGTGGTGTGGGGTGACACTAAAGTCAGAGCCCGTGTCCTCTAACGTGGGTGCCAGGCCCCCGGGACTCTTGGGTAGCAGGCACGGGATTGTCACAGGCTGGCACTGGACCACACCGAGAGCACGCGTGCGTCTGCAGAATGGAGCCTCCTCTCCCTGCATACAAGGGGCCAAGGAGAACTGTCTGTCTTTGTCTGCACCTGTCTTCAGTGGGGCGTTGACCTTGCAGCCGAGTCTTTCTCAGCCTCCTGACTCTGCTCACCCCCCTTCAACTTGATTCATTTGGGCCCCAGTGGGCCCGTCTTGGGGAAAGGCCCATCTGGGAGTGCTCAATACACTCCGCTGTCAAGCAGCAGAAAGAGCTGCCCTTGCAGAATGAAGAAACTTCCGCAGGGCTCTGGCCAGAAGTCAATTTGCAGTTCTGAGAGCGGCACTTGATCTGGTCCCTGATAACATGCCTCCTGTGTATTACTGCACAAATGCTCCTGTGTGGCTGTCTGTTCTTGCCCTTAGCAATGGGTTCTTAAGGCCAGTGTGCCGCTGAGATCTTCCACCAGCCCGTCGATGTGCAGGCATCTCATATGATGGAGGCCCTACTGTGCAAATGGAAACCGGAGGAAGAAGGGCCTGCTTCAGTACCACTCACTTGCAGCAGGGAGCAATGACAGTGGCTGTTGGAAAGGGTTGTGCTCAGGAATCAGTGGCTATAGGGAGAAAGGCCTAAGTCAGCAGGCTTAAAATATTAAACCCAGTGAAAAAATGACCCGCATCCTCTGTCCTCAGGCAAGTGAAAATTCAAACAGTGAGATAACCATGTACCAGTTAGAATGGCCAAAGTCCCAAAGTCTGATGTCACCAAATTCTGATAAAGGATGTGGAGCAACAGAAAGTCTTACTTATGGTTGGTGGGAAAGTAAAATGGCACAGCCGCATCAGAAGAGAGCTTCACTGTTTGTCACAAAGCTAAATACATTCTTGCGTTGCAACCCAGCAATCATAGGCCTTGGTATTTACTGAAAGGAGGTGAAGCCCAGCTCTACACAAAAGCCTGTACACTGATTTCCAGGTTGGCTTTATTCAAAACTACCAAGACTTGGCAATGCCCTAGATGTCCTTTGGTAGGTAAATGGATAAAGAAAGTATAGGGCATCCATGCACTGGGGATATAGCTCAGTGGCACAAGCACCTCCCTGGCAAGCACAAAGTCCTGAGTTTGATTCCTGATGCTAAAAAGAAAGTGTAGCGCATCCAGACAGTGGAGTATTATTTAGCACGAAAAAGAAATAAGCTAGTGTGGAATGGAAAGACATGGAGAAATCTGAGACGTGTTACTGAGTGAAAGGTGCCAATATGAGCAAGTTATACTCAGTGTGATTCCACTGCTATGGCATTCTAGAAAAGGTGGCACTACACCCTGTAAAACGTCAGTGGATCAAGGGGTAAGGCTGGGGGGATCGGTAAGTGGGGCACAGAGGATTTTTACAGCAGTGAAACCGCTCTTATGTTATAAAGATATGTAGACATCTGTGAAAGCTCATACAGTGTGCAACAAGAGCATATCCCATGGAGAACTGCACACTCTGAGGATTGGTGTGTGTGAGTGCGGGCTCCTCCACTTGTTTGGGATGTAGACCATGGAGGGGGGCTGTGCATGTGTAGGGCTGGGGAACACATGGGATATTTCTGCTCCTTTTGCTTAATTTTGTTGAGACCCAAATTTTTTACAAATAAAGCAAAGGAAGGAAGGAAGGAAGGAAGGAAGGAAGGAAGAAAGAAAGAAAGAAAGAAAGAAAGAAAGAAAGAAAGAAAGAAAGAAAGAAAGAAAGAAGAGAAAGATAAGGAAAAGTAAACAAAGTCCCGAGAAGCAAGAGGCTTTCCTATCTGGTCTGTCTTGCTCCCTGCTAGGTTTCTAGCGCCAAGCCTACTGGGATGTTCAATAAACATTTCTTCATTGAATAACTGAGTAACTGCTGTCTAATTAAAGAGGAGGCTTCCCAGATAATGTGGGATTTGAGAAGACCCAGTGATAATGGTGAGTTCTGGCTCCTAGGCAGGGAAAGGGATATCATTCAACAAGGCACAGAGGCATAGAATGAATGAACTGCTTAGGGATCTTCAAATGACTCATGCTGGTTGGAGCCTGGGTTTTTCGGGATAAAAGTGGAAGGAGACAGGGAAATACATACCAACAGAGGAAGAACCTGAAGCTCACAGAGGTTAGGCGACTTAACAAAGTTTATGCATGATCAGATCCATGCCCTTCCTGTGTGTGGACCTTACCCTCAGCACTCTTATTTCACTTAATCTATACAGGAAACTTGTAGATAGTCTTGTTTTCTAATTTGATGGATGGAAATAACAAGGTCTAGAGAGGTTAATTTTCCTGTGTCTTTCTGTCCAAGGTGGTAGATGAAACAGGCACAACCTCGCCTACTTCCTGAGTTAGAAATGATAGGTAAAACATTTTTTAAAAAAGAAGGAAAGATCACAGTAAAACAGGAAAATAAGCAGGCAAATCTTGGTGGTCACTAGAAGAAATTATCAAAAGTGTCTGAAAGACAGCAATAGGATCCAGACTGAATAATGATTCTTTTTGAGAGCTCTTTGCGGAAGGCTGGGAGTACCACTAAGAGGTCTGTGGCCCAGGACAGGGGTGCCCTGAGCGGAGCCCCAGGGATGATGGTGATCAGCAGGCACTCTTTCTCTTTTGGATAGGAGCAGGGGCCAGGGGTGCTGGTTAGAGACAGGCAGGATAAGGCATCTCATGGCAGGTGAGCTCCTATCAATTAGCCTCAGAAGTTCTGTGCCTGGGACATACACCCTGCCCACCGTACTGCAGGGAGTCAAATCCAGAATGGAACCCTCAACAGCACGTGCTGACTCTCTGCCTGCCTGAGCACTCCGAGCACACAGACAGGGCCCAGAGTCTAACAAGGAGTCTCAACCTAGAGATGGGTGACAGTTAGGAACTGTAAGAGAGAGAGAGCTACTTGCTCACAATCATCCTAATTTGTTTTTACAAATGTAATTGGCAGCAAATGCTTTGGGTCTCCTGCCTATGTCTCAAAAGCGTTTTCCCCTTTCCACAGTGTCAAACCATGTCCTAAACATAAGGTATCGTGTGGAGCACTCTTTGGGTCTCTATTTCAGCACCCTTGAAGGCTACATGAAAAGGTGTAAAAGTTTGGTCTGGCTGTCGTTGACCAGACATGTAGCACACATTCAACGCAAATTCAATGAGTGTCTCATGTGGCTATGGAGCATCCCAGGGCTGGGAGGTGGGTGTTGTGGAGGACATGAAGGAGCATGGGCTTTATCCAGGCTGGCCATGGGGAGCCCAAGAAATGGGTATTAACAGTTAGTGAAGAAGCAAAAGGATACTGGGAAATAGCTAGCTTGAGTGTGAGGTGGATTCGAAGCCTTAAGTAAGGCCTTGAAAGAACTATGCTTGCTGGGGGTGGGTGGGTAAGGAGAAAAGGCCCTGTCAAGAGTGTGACCAGAGCCTGATGGTATATTGTACCTTCCATACCAAGCACCAGGCTATGCCACTTGTGCTGGGCTAGATGGTGTCTCTTGAAAATTCGTGTCTGCCTGAAGCCATACAGAATTCATCAGCATATGATCCTATGTGGAAATAAGGACCTGAAGGTAGGACTCTTGAGAAGGTGCTGGTGGAACTCGCAGCAGTGTCTCAGGTGGGGACAGAAAGCTTGATGCCTCCTGCTGTGAAAGAGGATGTGGCTTGTATCAGATTCCTAACATGCCACTGCTTTGGGTTGCCCTAATTCCTGCAAACGGGGTGCTTTAAAACAGCAGATATTTGTCTGTCACAGTTATGGAAACCAGGAGTCTGAAATCAAGATGTCAGCAAGCCCATGCTCCTTCTAAAGGCTCCAGGGAAGAATCCTTTCCTTTCCTGTCCAACTCTGGCAATGGTGAGAAGCCCCTGGTCTTCCTTTGAGGCTGTCTCGCTCCAACCTCTGCCCCTGACATCACACTTTTCTTCTTGTAGGGCCACAGTCACTAGATGGAAGGTCTACCCTAATCCAGTACTGCCTCTCGTAAGGGAATTAAACGTGCGTAGAAGTTCCTTATTTCCACAGCAGATCATGTTCTGATGAATTCTGTATGGCTCTAGGCGGACATGAACTTTCAGGGGACACCGTCCAACCCTGCACAAGGGGCCTAGCCTGGAGCTTTGTATAGAAGGTACAATTTACAGCAGGGTCCTGCTTCTGGTCACAGCCACAAATCATCCTAACTCAAAGAAAGCTGGCCCTCAAGGTGACGTTAACCTCTCCTGCCACCTCGGACACTCTCCCTAATAGCAGGTCACACTCCATCCTTGCCTGGAGATGCCTCGGAGATGCGCAAACAAGTGATGCTTCCCCACCTGCTTCTTATTTGTTAATGTTATGTTTGTGGGCAACAGAAGCGTTATCCTCCTTCAAACTGTTTGCTGCTGCAGACAGTGCACCGCTTTGCTCTCCCGTTTCTATTTTAAAGCTGCGCACGCATCTGTAAGAAGACGGGGTGTTATGTAATACCTACCATTTTTGTCAAAACCTCATCTCACCCTATTGCCTGATACAGGAGGAAGTTACTGGTGTGAAATTTGCTGCTTTTTTTTTTTTAAGGTGAAGAGTATATTCAGATGGATTTCATACCTCACATTCATAACAGGTCCATTTTTAAAAGACTATGAGTACTGTGCTAATGAAAGATGAAATTCACATCCATCTCTCATGCAGCACCCCAGCAGTGCTTGTACAAATATAGCTGAATATAGCCACCCTTACCTTTATAGGTGTTTTAAAGAGGTGCCCTAACAGGAAGTGTGCCCACGGAACAACAGAGGGGTCTTAAAGGGAGAGCGAAAACCAGGAATATTTCCCTTCTAAAGAGTTATAATATTAAAGTGTTTGCACATTTAGAGCTTGTCATTGGGACTGTTTTGGTTGATAAATTAGAGCTACAGTAGTTCCAGGGGGCTTCAGAAAGGGAAAAATTACATCAGTAAAATATATTTCTTTGCTAGAGCCAGGGGCTCTTGAGAGTTGAGAGGGGCCAGCCTAGGCAGAGGCAGGACTAGGAATCCAGCTGCGGCTGTGGACTGGACAGGGCTGGGCAGGCTGGGCAGGCTGGGCAAGGGTGCCACAGCAGAAGGTAGAAAGCATATACAAAGAGACAGAAATCTGGGGTTGCTCTGAATTTAGTGGCCTGTCTTGGCCAGTAGTGTCAAGAGGACACACAGTCCTGCTGGACAGAAGTCCAGAGTGAGACTGCTCTGTCTAGCTCAGAGTGTCCTCCAAATAGTGGGTGGTGGGCATCTGATTGGTATTCAGAAAGGGAGGAAACCCAACATCAAGTAGGTCTGGCATTGGCTGCTGGGCCTTGGTCATGCGAAAACCACAGGCTCCAGGAGACCTGCAGTCAGCCAAGTTCTGCAGATGTAACAACCCAGGTCTGGGAACTGGGTAGAGAAGAATCTTGATAGCTACTTTGTACATTGGAAAATCTATGGAAAGGATTGGTGTCCCTCCAAATTCGTGTCTGCTGCAACCTCAGAAAAAGACTTTACTCAGAAATAGTGTCTTTGCAGATGTAATAAGCTAAGATGAGGTCATCCTAGAGTAGGATAGCCCTTATAGCCAAGGACTGGTATCCCTATAACAGACATCCAGGGAAGAAGGCCACCCATGGGCAGAGGCAGAGACTGGAATAGGGCAGCTTCAAGCCAAGGAAAACCAGGGATTGCTGGGATCCGCCCGAAACTAGAAAGGGGGAAGAAAGATTCATCCCTTGAGCCTTCTGAGGCAGTGATGCTGTAAGGAATCTTGAAGTTCTGGACACAGCACCATTCAGTGCTTATTTTTCACAGTTCTGAGCCTGTGTCATAAACCCACTGGACCTGGGCTCCTGTGCTCACAGCATGGGGAAACCTAGGGAGATTTCTATCTTTTCATAGTTAGCATTCGCCTATTATAAAGAGAACTGGGCTTAAATCTGAGCTCTGGACTGTGTTTCACTACTTATGCAGATAGCATTCGCCCACTTAGTACATGTTAATGCCGTACCTCTTGTGGACCAGGCCTTGAACTCAGTCCTGGGGAGACAAATATTCTCATCTGACAGGGAGGAGCTATCCCCAGTCAATTACATTCCTGTGGAATAACACACAAAGGGTGACAGAAGGGGATCGTGAACACCTCATGTAGGTAAAACAAAGCTATCTAAGGGGCTTGGAGGAGTGAAGGGAAGAGTCCACAGAGGGGATATACAAGTAGGGTCCTAGAGTATGACCTGGGGAAGCTAGGTTAAGAGGTAGAAGGAGGTCTGTCTTACTTACTTTCACAATTCTGGGACAAAATACCTGATGTCCACAAGTTAAAGCAGGAGAGGTTTATTTTGGCTCACAGTTTTGTTCTAGAAGTTTCAGTCTATAGTCAGCTGGCTCCGAAGTGGGACCACTCGGGCCATGGCAAAGGAGAACAGTCCATGGCAGGGCAGCAGGAAGCAGCAAGCAAGCAACAGCGGAGGGAAGGAGATAGACTTTCCAGGCCACATCCTGACTGGTCCACTTCCTACAGCCAGCTTTAAAACCATCAACAGATTAGTCCAAGGATGATCACACATCCATGACTCAGTCACCTCTCAAAAGCACCACCTATGAGTTCAAGAGACTTTGAGAAGACCTCTAGATATAAATCATAACAACATGTTAGAGAGACAAGGCAGCAGGAGCAAACATGAGGAGAGTCATGTGAACACTGGCACAGACCTACAATCAGGCTGTGTGTGCCAGGAATTAAAATCTACAAAGCAGGGAGGAATGAAACCCAGGATAGAGATGGACGCCAACAGGTACCTGGTGAAGATTCTAGAATATCAGTTACAGAGCTTGGACTTTATCCACGGGTAGCAGGAAGGCATGGGGTTCTTGTTTGTTTTGCTTTTCGCTTTTTGAGATGGGGGGTCTCTCTATATAGTTCAGGCTGGCCTTGAACTCACTATGTAGCCCAGGCTGGTCTAGAACTCAGTGATCCTCCTGCCTCAGCCTCCTGAGGGCTAGGATTATAGGCATGTGCCACCATGCCTGGAAGGCAGGAGGTATTGGGCAGAGAGTAGTGTGTTCAGATTTGTGAAGTATGGACTGGAATAAAGGCTGGAGGCAGAGGCAGGAAGAGAAGCCTGTTGCCATGGTTGGGAAGAGAGATGCTAGCTCAGTGACAGAAACAGGGCAGTGGTGTGACTTAGGAAGCTCAGCTCCTTGCCATGCGTTAGCCTGTGGAGCTTACGTCAATGGCTTCACTTGCTGAGCATCAGTTTTCTCTCTGGGAGAGTGGGGGAGATGACACACTGGTCCGTGCAGCAGCCAAGGATTTAATTAGACCCCAGTGTACCAGGCCCTTCCAACTTTCCCAGAAACCTCCTGGGTACAGCCATTAGCAGGGTTTCCATAATATTTATGGGATGATCCACAGCTAAAGGTGGCTGAGCTAAAAAAATATGCAAACACTGAAAAATTTCCCACACTGGTTTAGAAAGTTGCAGTGTGATTTTTTTAAAAGCCCAGGTTTTAAGCACTTTTATGCTCTTTATAAAACATATAATTATGTTCTCTGCTCACATAATTTTATCCATTACAAAAACTAAACATATCACTGGCACTCTTGCTGTAGGATACTGGCAGGATTGCTTTACCTAGCAGGTGTGTTCCTAAAATTTTGACTTTTAGATTGACTTTAAGAAGAGTTAAATCATACTTTACCCACACCAGGGGGATGAATTTCAAAGGATACTCAGGCTGTAACTTCTTTGACAAAATTAATAATCATCCTTAATTTTTTGGAGAGACTGGGTACAAACTTCTACATGTTGAAGTTGGGCAGGAGTGGTCTATATACATATATTCTTGGATATACATAAAAATTACAAAATATTATCTGTGCAAGTATGGCAGGTCAAGTCCCTCTCTCAGCCTGTTGCTGTGCAGTAGAGCTTTTCAGTATCCATCCGTTGTAATTTAAGACATTTCCCCACCAAACATGTCAAATTAGCATCTCCATTAATCTTCTTCATATTGGACAAAGACCCAGGCTCAACCCCTCCATTACTGACTTGAGATCAATTCCCCTCTCCAGTGTGATCGTCTATGAGACAATAAATTATAAACTTTCTATTTAGCATCAAGTCAGCATCTAACTGCATTTTGATTTGTTTCTTGATGTGCCGTCGGAGTGCTGAGAATTGGACATGGAAAGTTGGATGAGTCATATTTGCATAATTATAACTTCTAATTGTAAAACCTAACAGCATTAATATCACAAGTGAGCTGAATCAATGTGGAAAAGTTTCACACAGGAAATATTTCTAGACATCTAGATCTATGATAATTTCCATGTATGAAGCACCTACTAGGCTCTGGCAACAATGCTTGTTACTTTATTTTTACCCCTCTCTTCCCCCTCAACAAATATCATTTCTCATTTTGTGGACAGGACATTAGAGTCATTGCCTGGGACCTGTTATAGCCGAGGTGTGAATCCTAAACTAGTGTTAGCATAAATCAAGCCCTCTCAGAGACCTGGGTTCCTCACCTATCACAGAAGAGTTTGTTCTTGGGACCCCTGAGACCCCCTTCTGCTTCCTGACATTTTTGATGAAGTTTTAAGAAGGACTTGAGCTACTTTTAAGCAGCCTGGCATTCCACCATACTGCCCTATAGTCAATGAAATCCAACTCAGAATCCAAGAATAGCGACACCTCTACTTCAGTCCCAAGAGCCATTTCACTTACTGAAATACTTACCACACTACCATCCAATTACTATGTAAAACACCTTGGGATACCATTAATACAAAAGGTTATATATTCTAAAACCCAAGTGTCATTTTGTATTAGACATTTTCTTAAGGGCTACTTATCTCAGGATGAATTCCAAGAATGAGTGCCTAATAATTATTTTGCATTTAAACAACCTACTTATGAATTCCAGGGATACACTGTGTCACAGTTAGGCTCCTGCAGGATATGGCAATTATTAAAAATGCTAGAGGATGAACTGCTACACTAGTGCAGGCTGACAAAATGACACATTTGTATTAGATCACTTATAGGGCATCAAATAAAATCCTTCCTTTCTCTACATCCAGCCTCAGCCCAGAAAACAGGGCTACATTTCCCAGCTCACAGAGAAATGGTACAAAACTCCCAGAATCCATATGGCCATAGAATCCACAATACTGGACCTGGTCACAGGCATTTCATCATTTGGCGACTTGCACTATAGATGGGTCCCTCTTCAACTATGCCAGAAAGGACTTTGTAGAAGCCAAGGTATTTTTAATACATATTCCTCATGAATTTGACTTGAAAGCCAACTTAACCACAGAGACCTGGAGTTTAAATCTGCTTATATTTACAAAATTTGTCTTTAAAATAATAGGCCACAATTTGGGGGAAGGAAGGGTTTGGATGAAAATGTTTGCATTTATTGCTGAGTGCAAATTTATGTGGATATGAGTGTGTGTGTGTGTGTGTGTGTGTGTGTGTGTGTGTGTAGGGTCGGGTGGGGAAAATATCCTGTTAACCACTGATGAACCCAAATAACCAAGCTGCACACAGCTTTAATAAGTAACCACTGGTGATGAAACATTTAACAGTCTCATTAAATCATAATTTAAAAGATGGCTTTTTGGGGTCCCAAACAAATAAAACTCTGTTAAATTCTAATAAGGATCTTGGAGCAGCTGTTTTGTGCTACAGAATGTGTAATGACCTTGTAATTGTATTAGACGTGGCATGGAAATGTTTATGTTTCTCTTCTAGTCTGAAAGCACTAAATAACAAGCCAAAGGACGGATTCATTATGAATTCTGAAGGCTCGAGGGCTGGATTTCCAGAACTCAGGGCTGGGCCCCTCTGTGAAATTCCTGAGGACACAATGGGTGGGACAACACCTTAGTGCCTGCATAGCGGGGCTCATCTCCATGCACCCCACAAGTCTCCTACCCTTCACCTCGAACATCTCAGTGAAGCTGGAAACTTTGCACCTTAGAAAAACCTGCGATCTGATTGCAGGGTTGGGAGGGAGGCGTTCAGAGTCCTCAGGTCCAAATTCTCTCCTGAATTTCCTTTCACAGGAGAGTTATGTATCTGCTGCTTGTCCCCCAGATCTGCCACCCAGTACTTGCCGCCCCCGGGACCCCGAGGCTGACCTATGTGAGCTTTTTCCAGTGGCCGCATGTGGCTTCCTGGCCTTTTGCTGTGGCCAGTGGGGAGCCCTGCAGGAGTGAGCAGGGTGAAGCCCAAAAGATAGTTCTCGGTTCCTTGGTTGGGGTTAGCATGGGTTTTGTTCATCCCTCCACCAAAGGCTTCCCTCCTGTTGGGAGGCCCTGCCTAGAGGCTTTGCCTAATGAATCTGGGAACTGCTACCTCCTCTGGTTCCTTCCAACCTAAGACTGATAGGAGATTCTAGCTATTAATAACTGCAGTATGCTTCTTACAGGGATATGTTGGTGAACCACCTCTCAAAAAATTTTTAAAAAACCCACAAATCTAGACTTGTAATATCTGTAGATACCTGTGATGATTTTTATTTTTATATTTTTAAAAAAGAGAATATAATTTTAATTTCAGTATTTTAAAGGAAATTGAAAGGAAATTGAAAAGAATGCTAAATACAACTTGAAGCAAGTCATGGTCTTCCCCTGTAATAGTCGGTGTAAGCTACTTAAAGACTGAAGGATTCAGAGTAAAACAGAAACAAAATAAACACTGTACACCTCCCCTGCCTGCAAGCAAAAGATGGGAAATGCTTTTATGAAACAGAAAAAAGTGCCTCAGAGCTTCCCTATCCCACTCCCCAGCCATGCCCGTCCCACTGTCACATGTGTGTTTCTGTACTCAAAGGATATGCATCTGCACACACACTGGCAGCCTACACATAGATAGGAACTACCCCACGGGCACCCCCAACAAGAAGGCGATAGTCTCCTGGGGCCATGGGCATAGAGAACAGTAAGGAGAATCAGTCAGGCTAGCAAAACGTTACTACAAAGCTAGTAACTACCAGAGCCAACAACTATCCCTTCTCAAATTTCACCGTCAACCCCCCTAAAGCCTGTGATGATTTTTAAATTGCTCCCACCATGGCTAATTTTGAGCTGCCCGTGTGATGTCATCTAGACAAACCTAGGAAGGGTCTTCCACGACTGACCATCCCGGGCTCCTTGCATGGGCTGAACACACCACTGCTTCTCTACAGCCCACCCACACCTCTGGGAATCCTCTCAAGGCATCTACACAGGTCTGCACTGGCTGCCCACTCTACCGCTGCCATCTGCTTCCTCCCAGCCTTCTCCTGGAAAGGTGGGCCCGTTTGCTTCTATGCTTGCAGTGATTAGAGACATCTGCAAAGTGGCACAGCTCCTCTTAGGCCAGATGCAGCTGCTAGGAGTTCTTCCACGAGTAACAGGAGGGGACTCTCCTCTGGGTCCTTCTCTGGGGTCTCAGTCTGCCTCGGACTCTTCCTGAAAGTGCAAGTGTGTAATCCCGTCTCTCTTCCATCAGGTGTCTGCTTAGGTGGGACCCAGGGCACTGTGGGGGGATTGCTACTGTCAGGGAGCCCAAGGGCAGGACCAGCTGCCCTGAGAAACCTTCCCTGCCCGAGTCCTTGATGGTTCTGCTCAGCCACCCATGGGGCCACCCCGGCTTAGTGACCCTCTCCCGGCTCTGGCCACAGAATTTGCGCGAATGGACTCCGCTCAGGAGGGGGGCGTGCTCTCTTAGAGGAGGTCTCCCACTCTGAACCGTCCTCCCCCTCTTCCCTCAAAGCCTGTCCAAGTCAAATGAGTGTTTGCAGCTAATCTGCTGCAGCAGGAGAACTCAATGGCTTATCAGGCAAAGCACTGGCTCAGCCAACAGAGATCTGAAAAAGCTTATTTACCTTCCTTGGGGTGATACTGCCAGTACTATCACCAGTACTGTGGCGGGTGCCGTCTGCAAGCAGTGACTTTCTTATAACCTTGTATCAGTCAGGGGCCCTACCAGGAAGCAGATTCAGTACCCTCATGTAACCGAAGCATTCGATAAAGGAGCTATTTATTCTTGTAAACGTGTCACTAGCACTAAGACCCCAACGAGGAGCAGGGCAGCACCCACAGAGTGGCAACACGGGGGCCGTTACTCTTCTGCTCAGCAATGGGGAAGGTCAGGGGAGCCACAGGGTTCTCAGAACCTCAAAGTTGCAGCGTGGTCCTGAAGGGGAGTGGCTTCTCTCCAGGGCTCTAGGGGGCCCCACCCACTTCTCAGTGACATCAGTGAGTGCGGAGTGAGTGATCCTATTAGTACGAGCCCCTTCCTCCTCCATCTGTCAGCTGTGCTCCAGCGCAAGTCAGAGGGGCAGAGAGCCCACAGGGGCAGTCCTCACTGCAGCCTCCTTGGTGCGCCGCGGAGGCTGTGGACGGGAGTGGGGACCGGTACACCAACAGCGTCCTCCTCCGTAAGCAGAGCAGCTGGACTTGGAGCCGGGGAAAGCAGGGGCCCAGCTCAGGCCCTTAGGACCATGTTACCAGCCTTCCCCAAGGCTCACCAGGGAGGCTGGCAGGCAGGAAAGCGCCTCTGTTTCCTCCTTACTTCCTCTTTCCCAAGCCCTCAGAGATGTGACAGCCATGGAAACCAAGACACGTTAACTTTTCAAAGGTAACTAGGGCTCCATGTGGCACCAGAGAACCACTCACTACCTTATACTGTGATAAGGTCACTGGGCCTGTGGGCGCAGCCATGTGCTCACCTCTGGACACAAAGCCTGTGTGCCATCTGGCCTGGCAGCCCATTGGTGTCCCACGGGCCTCACTCTGCCTACTTTCACCCTCTGCCTTGCTGTGCCTCTGCTTCTCAGGCCTCCCTCTGGTAATGCGTGGGTCCCATCCAGGAGCAGGGCTCTTTCTTCCACACCTGTCTGATGTGCTGCTGTCTCAAGTCCTTCTCTTCCTGAATATATGGGGACACACAAAGGGACAGTTTTAGAGGAGTCTTAGGCCCATGTCCCCAAAGGAAAATGCTCTATTTTAAAAATCTCTCTATGTCGCTGAGAGCAAATAGCAACTCTTCTAATAGGCACTAAATTCACCTACGCAGGTAGCAAAGAGCTGCGCACGCACTGACTGTATGATTGTAACTTAGCAAAACATCTTCCTGGAAGGACGGCAAAGCCTTCCATTTTTTCTAAGAAAGGTCACCTAGAAAATGTCCTGGGAACTTTAACAGAATCACTGCCATAGGCAACCTCTACTGTGTTGTTTAATACCCTTTACGAAACAACCAGAGGAAATATTTTCCTTAGAATGTAGTACAAAAAAGTTGCTTTTTTTCCTGACCATGCACCAACCTTCCCCCTATGAGCCCCTGGGAGAGATGAAAGGTATCTTCTCTTTTCACCTAACTACGGAAAATTCCAAGCTGATTTCTTCCTGGACTAGCCACAGTAACTCACTTTACCGTGGGCCTCTTGGTACAATCTTCTAGCCTTATCTGAACTGTCACATGATAATTGTGTCGTTGACTCTGCTCACAAGCCTACCACATTAGGAATTAGGGCTGTGTCTAGTAAGTTAAAATGATTTTCATATTGTTTTGGTCTTTACAACACCACTTCAAGGTCCGCTATGTGACTACTCTTGACATTTTCAAATGACATTCAGAAAAATGGACTCATTTGGCCCAAGTCACCCAGCTTGCCAAGAGTGGTCCCTACAGACAGCACAGCAAAGAGAAAATAATAATCTCAAGCTCTACAGTCCATTTGTTTTACAGCCGAGTTCATACCAAGCTCACTTGACCTTGGGCAAATCCCCTACCTACCTGACAGCAGACTTCCTGGCCCTAAAGTGGAAATCATATTTGTACCTACTTCATGGGCCTCTAAATAGTAAAAATGAGATGATCCATGAAAAGACTTAGCGTAACAAGATCTGACACTTGGTGGGAACCCAGTAAGTGTTAATTATCATTATGAGTAATACCCAATTTTAGACTTTAGTTTTCTAAAAGCTAGCATTCTTTCTACCATTCAGGTTATAAAAGTATTATAACCACACTGCATTTAAAAATTTCTTTCTTTCTGAATGTGTATTTTTCTTCCCAGGCTCCACACCAACTCTCAGACTAGCAGAACTCGGGCTATACAATATAATTAGAAAAGGCTGCTGGCCAGGAGTGGGTTTTAGTCACATACAGATGCCACCAAAGAATGGTCTGCATCAGCACCCAGGGGAGGTTTCCGTCTTCTTTGATGGCTCACGACAGGTGCTCCCGCCCCACACCAGCACGCTGTCCCAGGGCAACTCCCTCAGTCCTTCTGGCAGCTGTTGCCCCTGTGCCTCTTGCCAGTGTCTGTCACTTACTGGAAGACACCCCAGGTCAGCGCTCACAAGTAAAGAAATAGACTGTTGGGGCAGGTCACTCCCTTTCTGGGGACTGTTTCCTTGTCTATAAATAAAAGGCTGGGTGGCGGTGAAAATACTCATTGTGATTTCCAAATGCCACTCTTTTATGCCCCAGGAACTAATGTGACTCCTCCTTCCAGAGAAAACTGGCTGGAGGTCTCGCAGAGCTGAGACATCCCCTCCACCTCGAGCGTGTCCAGCTCTCTGAGAGCATTCTAGGGGGGGGCACCGGGCTGCCTGGAAAGACTAAGCAAAGACAAGGACCCACCAGCCAGATCACACTGCTGCCCATCGCTGACTAGTGAAAGGGAAGTTAAGAAACAAGGGCTGTGTTTGTAGAGTTTGAAAGTGAGGGATGAGGAGGAGAGTCGAAGTAACCATGACATGAAAGGTTGCATTTCACACAGCACTGCCTCATATGTTGTCGTTGGTTCCCATGGCAGACTCTGAGGAGATGCTGTAACATCTCCACTTACCAAGGCTCTATGCGAGCTCCCTAGGATCACAGAGGTAAAAGTCTGAAGAGCCAAGACCTGAATTCAGAGGTCAAATTCTGGGATAGTCCTATCCTGCCAGCTCTTCCAATAGCTCAGCCCATAATTCCTTTCCTCATCCTTGGGGGTTTCCAGTCTAATGGAAAACCCCTGAGAGCCTTTTCCCTCATTTTCCAAGATAGTCTACAGACATGGCGAACATAGAGTTCAGAGCAGCTAACCACAGTCAGTAGCAAAAACCACTGAGGTGGCCTGGAGCAAGGATGCTGTCTCAACCACCTGGTTACATTTGCAGCACTGTAGCCTTGACTTTCACAGGGCCTATGATTACATCTGCTGGTGCTCTACCATGAAATGCCCCCAGATGCTCTGAGGTTTGGGGTTGTGTCTCACTTCGCAGTGACTGAATTTGTGTCTCTGCAGGTTCTGCCACTCAGTGGCATGTTTCTCACCATCAGCGGAGTCACCAGTCCATCAACCCTGGAGTACCATGAGGACTTTCCCGAGAGGCTCCCTAGGGTAGCTCCACGGTCCTCAAGTTTGTAGCACACACCAGAATCATCTAGAAGTCCTGCTGAAGCATAGACACTAGGCTCTACCCTGAGGTCCTGACTCAGTAGGTGGGCATCTGGATGGAAAGTTTACACCCTAGCAAGTCCCTCACGGATGCTAAATGTTGCTGGCTGGGGACCATACTCCAAGAACCCATTAACACGGAGGTGCAGCCTGTGAGTTCCAGCACCGCTAAGACTTTGAGGCAATCTTGCCTTAGCTTCTTTGGCCAATTACTAGATTTTGCCAGAAGTTCAGCTTCCTCACTTTCAGAGAGGCGGTAAGAGTATCTATCTGGCACAGTGGCTGGACAAGGTAAATGATACTGTTTCTGTATAACTCCAAGGTCACCAGACTCCTGTGTCCATGCAAACAGCACAGCTTGGCTGCTGTCCTGCTAATAATTCACTTGTGGAATAATTCACCGCCAACCATTAGGGTCCAGAGGTTGTCTAGTGGGACACGGAAAGAGAACATAGAAGAGGAGGTTTATTATTACGTGTCACACCAACAGTCTGAAATCCCACCTTTATCATGCCTGTTCTCTGATGCCTGCTTGGGCCTCTCGGGCTGTTATGGTTTATAGCTAGATGTCCTCCAAGAGCCTCATGTGCTTGTCGGCAGGGTTTGTGGGAAGAGATTGTATCACAGAGGCACGGTAGCTGACATAAGCAGTGGGCTCCAGTCAGAAGAGGTGGGTCACTCAGAGCGCAACCTGGAAGGGTCTATCTCCCTCCCTTTTCCTCCTCCTTCTCTCTGCTCCCTGGTCTTCATGGCATGAGCAGCTCTCTTCTGCTAAGCTGCCCTGCCACGCTGTTACTACCTTGGAGTCAGCTGACAGTGAATCATAAACATAAATCAAAACGAACCTCTTCTCCTTTAAGTTGGGGATGTCAGCTATTACATCCCAGTGATGACAAAGTAACTTCCGGTATGGCACAACCTTTCATTCTGGACTAGATCTTTCTGAGATCCCAGGTATCACTGGAAGCCTCCTCCCTATTGTTCCCAACTTCAATTTTTCCCACATTTGAGCAGGTAGAGTTGCTTCTCTCCGGGCCTTTTCCCTCTCACATCACCCTGATATTTGTGACACAGGGGCCTCAAGTTAGCAGCACACTCCAGCATCTTTTGTGACTCCAGCTTGGTTGGGTCCAGTAACCCCCAATAACCACCTCCCTCTTGCTGTGTTTAGAAAAGCTTAGGATCTAGGTTCCTAAAACCCACAGTGAGTCCAAATGTAACGTACAGCTCACCAGTATGTGTGGAAAGATTCTGTCACCATTCTGAGTGTCTCTGCTTGTCAGAAAGGGACCAGAAAACAGGGCCTATGCCTCAGAAAGAAATGCATGAATTAATGCTTGTGCAAAGCCTTGGGCAAATATCCAGCACTTCCAACATGTCCTTCTCTTATTTCTAGGGGTAACTGACTCCTTCCCCTGAGATTTCTTCTCCAGCTAGGACTGAACATGTGGGCATAAAGGATAGAGTAAGACATGCTTTTACTCATTTTGCTCCAAGTGACTTGCTGCCCTGCTTCAGTGGAGGGAAACATATCCAAGTTAGTGTCATGTTAATCACAGGCCAACTGGGAGTAGGCTATTTACACTTGTGTCATTTCCTCCAAGATTCGATTACTGTAATTGCCTATTGACTATGTGCTCGGCCAGCCTCCATGGCAGCCCAGCTGTCAGGGTCGGAGTACTGGGAAGCGCATGCCACAGTAAAAGTGGAGGCTTCCAGCACGCGTACAAAGCCAACTTCGCCCCCCCCCAAACACACACATACACACTGCGGCAGAATGCTGGCCCTCAGATCCCTCTTCTACCTTTCCTTGATTGTTATTTTTTGACCTGTTGCAATGTGTCCCTGGCGAAGGGCATCTGTCTGGATTCTACCCACGGATTTTTGTGGTCAAATCCTGCCCAATGCAATTGTCTAAGGTTATACGGAGTCCTGCTTAAAGATATTTATTTTCATGTGGAATTGTCTGATGCTCTTACTGCATTTTTTTTCAAATTTCAGCTTTCTGCTTATCTCATGCTGCTTTAAATTGATTTTTATGAATCATTTGGCTTCTCTACTGATTTTTCCATTTTCTTTCATTAGTGTTTCCTTGAGGTGGGGGAGGGGGCGGTGGTCCCTGACTGTGTCCTGGTTACCTAAGTCACAGGCAATGGGACTTCACCTCATGAAAAAGCAGGGTGCGGGTGCCATTTGCTTCAATATACAAATCGATTTGAGAGAGGACCCATGAGAGAACTTCACTCCTGCAGAAATCTCCACTCATGATTCCTGCTGAGACTGCTTCCTGAGTGCTGCCCGAGCTGTCCCATCACTCAGCTATCTTCCAGGACTGGATTCAGCCTAAATCACTGCCATTGGCTGCGATTGCCCTGGACAAGTCTTTCCAGTCATCTTGCTCTCAAATGAAAAGCACTTCCTCACTGCTCATTTGATGGAGGGTAATGAGCTGCTGTTTCTACAAGATTACTTACATGATGAGACAGGAGGACTGGGTGGGAAAGACCCATGCAGGACCCCAGATGGCTCTGGCTGAGCACTGCTGAAGGATGGAGCTAGCGATTTTGCACTGAGAATGGTCAACGTGTTCTTTCTCCCTTTTAGCCCCAATAAATTAATACAGCTCTTTGCACCTTTGAAAGACTCGACTCATCCTGCTCCTCCTGTGTTTGGAGCAGCGATTTCCTTCCTGCACAACCATCAGCACTACCGGGAGGCCGGGTTAAAGCGCAGCGTCCTGGGTCCCACCCAAATTTATTGATCAATAGGACCCAGGCACATCCTGACAGTCTGCATGTCTCCCAATTCCCCAGCTGCCGCTGCCACCCCCATGTGGATACCATACCCTGAGAACCACTGGCAGGCACAGAGGGCACAAGGCCAGCAGGGAATTGTGGCATAAATGCCTGCAGGCATTCGCCAGCTTCCTCCCCTTTCAACTTTATCTCCCACTGCTACCACACACCGGCCACTTGCTCCATCTCTCTCAGCAAATCAAACTCACTTAGGCATTGCATCCCTGGGACACCAGTTTTCTTGCAGTTCTTGAAAGTTGTAAAGCTACCCACATCCTTGTTTTTGTGGTGGAATTTCCTGAAAAGCAGTAACCATAATTCATCATTCCATTTGGGAAAATTCCTCACTGTAGGAAGTCGCCCACTCAGTGATTGGGATGTGAACGGCAGTCCAGGGCCAGGGTGGGGAGGACAGGAAGAGGCTGGGCACAGTTCTGGTGTGGAGAAAGAGCCCAGCATTGGGCTTAGGTGGTGTGAAGTCTTTGGTCCTGAGCTACTAATGAACGGGCATGTAACTTAGCCTCCATCTCTTCATCTGTAAAATGGACTAGCTTACTCTCAGAACTCTTCCAGCCTTAAAATCCTATGACCATTCTTTAGATTAAAATAGCAACTCTTATTTTAAAAGATCTCCAAAATGACCCCTTCCCAGTCACCTTCAGACTGACATCCTTAGAACTCTCTGGGCTTATTCTCCAGTGTGAATAAGACCACCTCTCTCAGGGAAGGGAGTGCAGAGTAGGGGTCAGCTCCTGGGGAGAGTGCTCTCTGAGAGTAAGTGGACACAGCCTAGATCTAAAACTGTCCCCCCAGAGTCCCACGTGTTCTGCAGTGCACTTTAGGAAGGTGAGTGGTCTGTGGCAATGCTCTCCTGACTAGCAGATTAACTCATTGGTGAGTTGACGGCTGAATGTGCTGCTCGGGGCTGGGCCTAGCTGGAGTGGTAGGTCGCTGGGAAGGTGACCTGGAAGGGCGCACTCCTGTCCCCCGTCCCCCGTCCTCCTTTACCTTCCCTTCTCTCGTTTCCTGATCAACGTGGGGTAAGCTGCTTTCCTCCTCCTCCCTGGCCCCCATACCGTCTCTTCTGAGGAGCCAGCCGACTAGGAGCCTACCAACGCCGTGAGCCAAGACGAACCGTTCTACCTTTAAGTTGGGAGTGTTAGGTATTTTGTCCCAGCAACAGGAAAGCAAATAGTACATAAAGGGAGCTTAGATGTACCCCAGGCCTTGTCCTGCTCCTGGCTGTGTCGGATGGCCTCAGTTTTCTCAAGGCTAAGAACATCAGTGAGTGTTCTTAGCTGTATTTTTTGGGGCGGGGATGTGTCAGGGAGGAGCCTGCATTTATGGTCACGAAGTTCAAGATTTTGGAAACTTCTTGTTGTTCAGGGCTTCAGTAAATGATAGGTTTACATCAAAACAAGATCTCTGGCCCTGCCCCTGAAGCTGCTTAGCACCCATACCAGGTTCTCTTCCTTTCCTGCCCAAGCAGCGTCTCTCGGGGACACCTGTCTCCTCTTCAAAACGTGCTCTTCCTTCTAGGGTCCTCCAACTCTTAATAGAATCCTGTTACCTGAGCTTGAAGTTACACATTCGTCTTCGACTTCTGCTTCTCTCTGCCCCTACTTCTCTTTTTCTGAAATTTTTTATTAGTGCACGTCTGCAGTACATACTGTTTACGCTCCTTGTGAGGCACTGGGGCGTGGTCACATTTAATTCCTTTTCTGTCGCCTTTCCCTTTTGTTTTGTTTGGTGTTTTTGAGACACTATGCAGGTCAGGCTGGCCTTGAGCTCACTTTGTAGCCCACGCTGGTCTCAAACTCACAACGGTCCTCCTGCCTCAGCCTCCCAAATGCTGGGATTACAGGCATGCACCACCATGCCCGGCCTTCCTACTTCCTATAATCTACCTTTTATTTTCCTCCTTACTTATATTTTGTGTTTTTCATAAGAGAAAATATGTGGTACAGTATTTAAGCTCATGTACTGGGTTTCTTTCACTTACCATTATATTCTAGAGGTCTTGTCTGTTTCTGGATAATTTTTCCCTTCCTGCTTTTATTACATGCCCTCTCCACCTGCGCAGGTCTCTGTGATGTCCTGCCTGGAATTTTGTGGCTGGTATCATTTTAACACTCTTCCCTGGACTGTCTGTCCCCCAGAAGCCAACCCTGAGATGAGGATTTATGAACAAGGAACCTGTAACAGTCTCCTTATATCTGCGGCTTTGTTTCTGTGGTTTCAGATACCCAGAGTCAACCTCCATCTGGAAATATTAAATGAAAAATTCCAGAAATAATTCACACATTTTAAATCATGCGCCACCCCAGGGGCTACTTGCATATAAGCGTTCGTTACAGAGACAGTCAATCTGATGGTGGGGAAGCCTACTGAGTGGTGAAGGAGAGAATAACGTTCACAGCACGGACATGACAGAGAAGGCATGATTCAAGCCTGGATGGAAGAGAGTGAGTGGGTAGAGCCTTTGCCACATTCCTCAGGATAGGTCTTCCAAAGGTGGAGGACACCAGCAGTTATTTCTTACTGTGCCTAATTTACAAGTTAAACTTACCATAGCTATGAGTGTAGAGGGAAAGCATGGTGTATGTGAGATTCCCTCCTGTCTGAGATTTCCCTAGGATGTGCTCCCTGCAGGTAAGGGGGCTCCTGTACTAGGAGAACTGGTGAAGGGGACACAAGAAACAAGACACACAAGAAGCAGAAATGACCAGGATATGAGCTTTTGCACAGAATCCCAGCATCAGCCTGGGCCTGTAGGAGCCCTGGGATGTAAATCGCACCTCACAGTCCATGCCAACTGGAGGTGGGGGAGCAGGGCTTTCACCTCGGCACACTGTCAATCACCAGCTAAGCGCAGCCCCAAGGGAAGTCAACGCCCAACATTCTCAGCACCCTGCTTGCTCTGTCAGAGTCCCTACTGTAGCCCACAGGTGGGTGCCTGAGTGGTCAGAGTTGTGGGCTGTTAGAAGCAAAGTGTACACAATCTGGGGAGTGAGGGGAGGGGTGCATAGAAAAATAGCAAACGGGTTTTGAGGGGACCTGGGCATTAGAAAAAGCACTGAGGCCCTCTACTTCACTCACCCCACAGTGTGGCTAGCTCAGCTCTGCCTTGTTACTGCCTGGCAACCATTCGTGCCTCCCAGAATGCTCTAAGCTGCTCAACTGTGCAAACTCCTAGCAGTTTAGCACCAACAGCTTCCCATGCTTGCCCATTTTATTCACAAATGTTACACGTCTGTCTAATCAGTTTAGTATTTTACATACAGATGGAAGCAGTCCAGCCCATGTGTCTTTGCCCACTCCATTCCCTCTGCCTGGAATGGCCTTTGATCCATATCTAAAAAGCTTACTCATTCTCCACAGACCAGGAAGACTTCTGATTACCCTCAGGAAGTGGGCGCTTCCCTCTCTGGAGCTCTCCCCAGGACATCACCTGCCCTCTGCATGTGTATTAAGAGCAGTTGTCTTCTCTCTCCTTGGAGTGTGGTGGATGCCTACATCTCACTTTTCTTTGCATATTTCTGATACAAACCATAGTGCCCAGTGCTGCGGACATAAGTGACGCTGTCATTGCCTGTGGAATAAATGGCCCTACCATATGATACCTCACTGTGGAGGATCTGGTAATACAGTAGAAAACTCCAAATCACCGAATTCCAAAACAATCCTTTCTTTCAAGGAAGTAATAGAAATAGCTTGAGAAAACCGCTTCTATGTATAGCATAGCTAACACTCCAGGGTATTTCATGATCATAAATGTGAAAGGTTTTCCAGTTGGAAATAGTGTTAAAATGGCATTTAAAGACTTGGCCTCCAGGACTCATGCCGCCATTTTGCAACAAGTTGGCTGACTATTTGGGGCCCCTATTCCTCATAAATTAGTACTACAGAAGGGCATAGCAATGTCTAGGAGTCTTTATGATTTCGCCAGGACCTTTTAAACATTAGCTGCAGTGCTCAGCACTGGAGAGAAAACAGATCTCACAGTTCCTCGGCCACAAAACCCTTGGAAAATAGGTTGCCTGGGTTCCCCCTGAATATCATAAGCTACCATGAAAGAAAACCTACTCTGGTGTCAAGATTTCCTTTCTGTACTTTTTGCTCTTTGGTCGTAGGTGGGTCTTTGATAGAAAGACACTGAAGATGCTTCCTTCCTTGTCTAAATTACACATCTGTAATCACTTAGAGACTTCAAAATTGCCTGCAGAGGTTCTCCCTCATGACACAGACCCAGAGACAAGTGGAGGGAACCAACATCCCATCAACAATAGAAGCCTACAGCCCACCAGGCATGCGCAGGGGCCATTTGATGGGCTCACATGCACCAACCCTTCAGCAAGTGACTTAAATTAATGCCGGTGTATAATGAAAATTCCTTCCGCCATGAATCACTGGGCTCCCACCTGTGCGGAAGAAGCTGACCCGTTAAGTGGACTAGTGGTGGGGGGCCACGGACCAACCAACCTCATCATATCCCCATTATATCCCCCTGAGTCCTCAATCTCACACTCTTCTGATTGATTGTGAGCTGTTAAATATCCCCTTCTCTTCCCTCGTTAAACACTTACCAGTGCCACGGGCTGCACGGTCCTCCAGGCCCTCAGGCTCCACCAGAAGGTCTGTGCACTGGAGAAGCTTCTGTTGTGCCATCTGTGTTCTCTCAAGGTGCTGGGACAAGTGCAGGGTCCTGTTTCTCATAGCCTGGGCACTTGACCCCCAGGGACAGCTGCAGCACATGCTTCTGTTTTGTTTGCACCTTGCATGGAAAACTCTATGGTCTGTAAAACAGAAAGCCAAAGTGTCTTCACTTTTACTGTTGCCTTGACTGCGTTTCCCTGGGACCCGTGATCAGGGCCTAACATGAAGGTTTCAGCGAAAGGCAAATGGGAGAGAACTTTGAAAGAAGCTCAAGTTCTTTTCGGTTTTTATTTTCGCGGGAGCATTGGCAGGTGGTTGGAAAAGCAGTAAAAGAAGTCAAGTCAGTTGCACGCAGGTGAGGCCATGCAGTGAGAGGTACTTGAACGCCTTTGTTAAAGGTGGCACCTGCCTGTCATCCCAGCACTTGGGAGGCTGAAGCAGGAGGATTGCCACAAGTTTGAAACCAGCCTGGGCTATAGAGTGAGTTCAAGGCCAGCCTGGACTACATAGCAAGATCCTGTCTCAAAAACAAAACAAAAGGGTCGTTGTGTCTCTCTTCTGCTTATCTCTGTTTTGCTGCTTTCATGGCCTACTTCAAGGTCTCTGTCACTGGGAGCTGTTCCTCGTACCTCCATCGCCCTTAGGCCTAGTTGCTCTAGGCCTTGGGAACCACACGTCCTAACCAGCAGGGCAGCTGCAACCCTATTTCTTGTGCTCTGCATCACTCTATTTAGGACTTCACCTCAGCAGATGCTGCTGCTGAAGAGACTGTTTTGTGCACTAATTGTCTCGTGTGAAAGCTGCTTGTCTCTTCCGATTAAGCACCTCTGAGGGAAGTAGCCCGGGAGAGTACACTTTCCCTCATCCCAAAATACATTGCAGAGTGCTAAGTAATCACAGCAGCCAGTGTTTGTTGAACCTTGGCCAGGTTTGGCCCTGTCCTGGGTATTTTGCAGGCATCAACTCATTTAATTGTCGCAAGGACCCTATGAGGTACCTACTAATCCTGTCCCCATTTTACAAATGAGGAAAGTGAGGCTCAGCGAGGGTCAGTGAATTGTCCAGGTCCACAGGACTAGGAGGTGGGAGAGGGAGAGTTTTGATGCAGGCTGCCCATGGCTTTCATGACTTGTATTAGAATGGTCTGTGCTAGGCAATCTTTAAATGCTTTAATTCCTGCTAATGGAATGATTTTTGTCTTAAAGAGAAAAAAAAATTAACTCTAAAACCAAGCATCTTTGTACAAACAGGGAACCCATGCTTAGCTGAGAGTATTATTAATTTCCTGTAACTTGGATTTGATCTGAACATTGAATAGAAAAATTTCATCCTTCTCAGCCTGCCCTTGGGCTTTTATAAAACCCGACAGGAAGCACAGAGTCTGATCAGGGCTTCCAACTGGGTGCCTCCTCATCTGAAGGTGAAGTGGAAACCGGGCAAGGGTCCAAATGCTTTACTAAACCAGCTAATGCTCCTGGAGGCTCCCTAGAAACCGTTTAGGGGCTCACAAAGCCCAGAGAACACAGGGAAACCCGGGCTGCTCATTAAAAGAGGAAACAGGAAATAAGCATCAAAGAATGAGCTCTTTGGACGAGGTGTTCATGTTACATACATGAATCATCTCTGAATCGGAGGGACAAAGACTGTTCTTTGCTTCCAGGCTTGTTATGTCGGGGCCGCATCCAAAGGGGGAATGTGGTGTTGTTAAGGCTGCCCTTTGAAAAGCTCCCCATGTCTCCCCAGAAATGGATGCCAGCCGCAGAGTCGGCGGAGACGGTAATGAGCAGTCCCTTGCGGAACACGGGGATGATTTTCCCCCATCATCTATTTGTATGTTTATAAATGAGTCATGAGGTCAATTTGGGACAGGGAGGTTTTGTGCCACAGTTTGGACAGATGTTCAGAGCCTCTGGAAAGCACAGCCGTCTGATCCAAGCGGTGGCTCTTGCCAAAAGAACTAAGTGTTCAAAGGGGAGGTGTCACCAGGGATACTCACAGGGGCCCACTGATTATAAGGGAAATCAGAGGCTATGATTTTTTCCAACCATGTTCACACTTGTAGAACCAGTAGTTTTTGCTAATGCAAATATGCAGTATCAAAAGACATTCATACAGCTGGCAAATTTTTCATTAACACAGTTGTCAATATTTGCTTGCTTATGGACAAAACGGTTACACTCTTATTCTATCAAATGAGTCAAAACTCAATTCTGAACCAGTCACTAAAGTATCTGAGCTCTGCATTCAATGGTGATGTGATTCTGTCCTTTTGGTAGCAGGCACAGCCATATGACATGGGACAGGTGGCTTCCTTTGTCAGGCTGTGTGGAGCCCAACTTCATTGGGTAGGAAATGGTTGGCTATAAAATTTCTGAGCTACATTTGCTATGTCTAATGCAGACTCACAGGACTCATCAGGGCATGGATGTTTCTGCCCAAGAGATAACAGTGATGACTTACCTTGTTGGCACGGATGATATTTCAGGTTTTTGCTACTGCAAGTGATGCTGGAAGGTATATTTTCTACATGGCTGTTTGTATACATTTGCTGTTTTATTCATAAAAGTATAAGACCTGGGTTGTAAAACACACACATTTCAATTTCACTAGGTATTTTCAAATTACCCTGTAAAGGAGCAGAAGCAATTTTACTATTACCAGGTGTTTTGAGAGATTCTTTTTCTCTTCATCTTTGCTAACATTTGGTATTGTCAGACCTCAACATTTGCCAGTTGGATTGGTATTCATTTGCCTTGTTTTATGTCTCTCAGATTGCTAGTAGGGTTAAACATTATAGTAATTTTTTATTTGAGATTCCTCATCTCTGGAATGTCAGTTATTTTTCTCACCAATTTCCATTGGGTAGCTTGACTTAGTCTTATTATTTCTAATTCTTTATAGATTCTGGATAGCAGTTCTTTATAAGTTATGTGCACATAAATTGCAAGCAGCACATCCAAGCCTGGGGTTTGTTTTCTTCATTTTCTTTATTGGATATATGTTTTAATACAATTAAAAACTTTTAAAGTGTGGCCACATTTATCAATGTAGTGTGTTTTGTGTTTCATTTAAAGAATCTTTATTTAACCCAGGTCATAATGATACTCTTGTATATCTTCTTGCAGAAGAAAAAAAAATTATTTCCCAAGCTTAACTCTTTAACCCACCTGTTTATATATGGTGTGAGGTAGGGATCAAATGTTCTCTTTTCCCACATAGACAATCAGTTGTGCTCATGACTCCTAGTTTTTGAGCAGTGAATTTGTTGTACCCTGATCTGTAATGCCATCCCTCTTATATATCAGTTTTCCATTTTTGATCACTCTATTTCTACATTCTGTATTTGTACCATTGGTCTGTTTGCCCATCTTTTAGTCAGCAGATGTATGATCTTTCTTAATACACCTTTATAAAACATCTCACTGTTTGATAGGGCAAGTACTAGTCTCAGGTTGTCTGTTCTCCTTTCCAAAGTTGCATGGCTACTTTGGGCTTCTTACTCTTCTACATTAACTTTAGGATTAGCTTGAAAATTTCTAGAAACTTTCCTGGGATTTTTACTATCTTTTGAATTCATACAACAATTTGGTAGTAACTGACATACGTTTGATTTTTAGTTTCCCAACGAATGGGATAGTATAATTTAGTTTCCCAATGAAACATGGTACAGTATAATTTTCTATTGATTCATAACATCATTTACATTTCCAGTAATGCCTTGCATTTTCCTCCAGAGAAATCACACATATTTGCTGGTTTTAGTACCAGTTACTTTAGAGAACTTTGAGTGCTGTGAATGAAATTTTTATTTTTATTGCATTTGGGGATATATAAAAATATTGCTATGGTAAAAGTATACCTATGGAGAACTTTCACGCTAATTATGGAAGTTTATGCAAATTTTATGGACTTTTTGTATAAACAGTCATTATAAATAAAGACATTTCTCTTCCCTCATTCCAATACTGTTTAAAAATCTTAACACAATGGTTGGAATGTCAGAAAGGTTGACAGTCATCTTAATTACTTTTCTCATTGCTGAGACAAAATACCCAACACCCAAAGTTAAAGGAGCAAAGGTTTGTTTAGGTCACAGTCTGTGGAGGTTTCAGTCCATAAATCAGGTGGCTCCAAGGCGGGGTGGAATGGCAGAGGGGCACCACAGAAGAGAAACAGCTCTAGATGGGCAGAAGGTAGCAAAACAAGGGATGACCACAGCTCTTTCTATCTCTTATATTTTATGCAGGCTTCTTAGGGCAGGCAGCACTCACACACTTAGTCCTAGGAGCCCTGAGCCCAGCACTGCACCATGAATCAATTCCAGCGTCACACACTCTAGATCCAGCCACCTGTGAAAAAGCCCCGCCTATGACTGCACGAGGCTTTGGGGCCATCTAGACACGGCCATCACAGTTATTATTCTTATTATATTTTCCAGTTTAATGGGATTATTTCTAAACTTTCTCAGGTATAATTCATGAAATGGGTTTTGAATAGACCTCAAAATAAGGAAGTTATCTCCAAAATTTAGATCGCTAGGAGCCGATTTCCTGAATAAATACTGAATTTTATCAAATGATTTATCTAAATCTGTTAAAATGGTTATGTTTTTCTCTTTGTTACTTCAATATACTACATTAATGAATATTTTAACTTCATTTATTCCTCAGTTTCAGGGAGCCAACATGTTAGGATAAAATGTTTTTTAAATACCATGAAATAAGATATACTAATATTTTGTACAAGATTTCTATATCTAAATTCATAATTGTGATTGTCCATAAATTCATTTTAACATATATCATATATACAATCTAGTAGAATCAATTGTAACATTTCCTTAGTTTTTTCTTCCTTAGATTTATTTTTAAATTATGTTTTAAATAAAAAATTTTAATATACATACTTTAAAAAAATTAAAATTTCTTATAAGTTTGCCACCCAAACCAAATAAACAACATTCCCTTTGTTGCTAATATTCCCTCGCTAGTACTTTTCTCTCCCAAAGGGCGAAACTTTTTAGCCATTTTTAAAATTGTTTTTGTTGTTTTGTGTTTTGTTTTGTGGTACTGAGGACTGAAGCCAAGGTCCGGGGCTGGCTAGGCAAGCATCCTGCCATGGGGTTACTTCTCCAGCCCTTTTTAATGTTTTCATTCTGAGAGAGGGTCTCCATAGGACACTTAGGCTGGTGTTAATTTGTGATCCTCCTCCTGCCTTCACCTCCCGAATATCTGGGATTAGAGGCATGTGCTGGGCTCTTTGGCCTTAGCTGATTACTTTGACCTTTTCCTCAAGATCAGTAGTAAAGATGCTTGGATCACCCTTGAGTTTGCTGTTCCAGGAATGTGTTTGTTCCCACACAGTCATCTCACCACCATCCTGTTCCAGACATTTGATCATGTCAGGCAGACACGACCACACAAGTGTTTTCTTAGGAAGGCTGTGTATGTGCTGCTCAAAACTGAGAAAGCTTTTTCCTGTACCTTGCCTGTTTTTTCTTAAGACAAATGATGGTACTTTTATTGCTTTGGTGTCTTTGTTCAGTTTCTGTACTTTATCACTCATTCAAACCTAAACCAAACTCATTACCAACTGCCCCAAAATTTTCTGTTCAGAACAATGGAGACTCCAAAGATGGAGACTCCAAAGATGGAGACTCCTGACCGGTGTGAAGGAGCCTGCCGCGTCACGCTTCCCCTCTCCCTCACCCAGGACGTGCCCTTCGTTCCCTTCTCGGGTTGTCTTTCTCTTTATTCCACGCTTTTCACTATCCTGGGTGGGCATCTCCCTCGAGCTATTGCATGACAAGGCTCTAATTCCTGGAATGCTAATTTGAATGGCGATAAAGTCCTAGATTGGAAACAAATATTGTTTTAGAGTTTGGAAGGAAAGTATTGTCCAACCGCCTTACATTTTACAATGTAAATTCCGAGGGGGCCGAAGACGTTCTGATGCATGATCCTTTTCCTGTCACCTGTGTTTTTCCTCTTTGATATTTATATGTTTTTCTCCTGAAACTTAGTGTTCTGCTACCCTGCAGTGATGTGTTTTAGACAAATATATTTGTATCCATTTTTTTTTCTGGGTATATGGTGAGCATTTTTCAAACTGGAAACGGATTCATTGTTTCTGGGAAATTTTCTTGAATTATTTTGAATATTACTTTGGATGCCTGTCTATTATTCTTTCACTCTAGAATTTTTAGATGTTTGACCTCTTGGACTAGCTCTACAGCTTCATTTTTTTCTCCTCTTTTGTGTTTTCTATGTTTCAAGGAAATTTTTCTTATCTATGAAAAACCCTCTGAACTGTTTTGTTTCTCCTGTTTAACTTTCAAAGAGCGGTGGTGGTGGTTCTTGTTCTTTGAGTGGCCTCTTTCATAGCACACTGGTCTTGTTTCACGGTTGGAGTGTCTTCTAAGTGCTCTCTTAGGACGCTGATGACCGCATTGTGCGACTTTACTTTTCTCCTCCTAGCTTAATCTCTATGAATTCCAAATTGCTTATTTCTGTTTATTTTGCTCTTTAACTTTCCTTTTAAAAGTTATCCCTAGATGTCTTTTGTCTTAGTCACTACCTGGCTTTGGTGTTTAGGTCTTTCCTCTTAGATAGTTCAGTTTCCCGCCCACCCCTGACATTGTTTAAGAGGCATCTTAGTCATTTTCTCATCACTGGGACTCAATACCCAACACCCATAATTGAAAAGGGGGAAGGATTATTTTTCTTATGGTTTTAGCCAATAGTTGGCTTGCTCCAAGGTGGGATAGTATGGCAGAGGGGGACTGCAGAGGGAATTTGATCACACCATGGCAGCCAAGAAGCTGAACACCAGCAGGTAGACACATTCATCCAGGTCATACCCCCAGCTTTTCATCTCTTCTAAGACCCTGCCTCCTCATAGCAAGTCAGCTGTACTGTTCCATAGTCCAGTTACCTTTCAAAAGCGTTGCTTCTGGTGCGAGGCTTTGGGGGAACATCCAGACAGAAACCACAGCAGGAGGAGACTGGGGCAGCTCTGGGCACTGGAGGTCCAGGCATTTCCTTGATATAGTGCATTATCCCACCCTCCACTGTGCTGGCCTCCTCCAAACCAGAGACTCTGTCTGATGCTTTCAAACCTTTGACTAGGGTGAGGGGAGAAAGGTACTGTGCTATTGGGGGGTTAGGAGGATCCTGAGGAGCTAAATGCTTCTGAGAGCCCCAAGCCAATGCCTCCTCACACTGGCTTCCTGAGGGAACAGGCATGGACGGTTCCTCAGCCTTTCAGTGATTCTGTGAGGTCAGACAGTTTTCTGGAAACTTCCTCTATGTGCTTAGAATCCGTTTTCTCAGGTCTGCTAGGTCTTCATGCCTCATTCATATGCTTTCCAGTCTCCAGGATTCTGCTGTTTTGATGATCTCTGCATTTGTCTCCAGGTTACTTCTGATATTCACTTCACTTCATCCTGACCATTCCTTTCTTAGATGTAGCCTTATTTTACTATTTTAATGTATTAAAACATTTGTTTCAAGTTATGTTTCTAATTATTTTGTAGGTAATAGGACAGTCTTTTCCTTCTGAATTGATTATAAGCTCACTAAATTCTTCTCCTTTTTACTTTGATCATTTGCCCAGAATAACTAACGCACTTCACTGTCCCAGAATTTGATGCCTGTGGGTAGCTATTAAGTCATCTTTAAGTGGCACATTCAGTGTGTCACCATAGCTGCTGCCCTTCATGTACAAACTCCACATTTGTGCAGCAGCCCATCAACTTTTCCCTCATCACCAATATGCCATAACCCGCAGTCAGCTGGAGATTTACCGAATAATAATGACGATGATGCTTGAGATGGAGAAAAGGAACATTAAGAATGTCTTAATCTTCTAACTTGGCCTTTCCTTCAACGTATCCTTTCTCTAAATGTGTTTCCTGTAACTCGAACAAAGGACTCTGGGTTAAATCAATGTGGCAAATACAGGGCTGGGCAAATTTAAATAGGATTCCTTAGCCTCGAACTTCTCAGAGCCTTTAACATGGCTTCATGCACAGTGTAGCATTTTTCAAACATTTTGCCAGTGAAGGCTTTTGCTTGATGGAGCACATTTTTATGTCCCTTATGTTCGCCTCAGGTATAACGAACTTTGGTTCAGATGACTTCAAGGTTTATTCAGGATTTCTAAATTTTGGTTTGAAGATTTTTAGTTGTTGTTTCCTGTATTTTTTTTTTAAAATCAAGTCAGTCCTCAAATGAGGGCAACTGTGAAATGTGCAATAGAATGTTTCCTAATCAGCAAAGAACCAGAAGCCAGGACCAACTCTTGTCTTACACCCACACGCTTTCTGATTGAATGCAGGACTATGAATCCAATCACTAAGTACTAAATAATGCTTATTAATGATGGGGCCGGGGTGAAGGGACACAGGGAACAGGTGTGGGGGAGACCTAATGGCCCAGGCTATTGTGAGGGGGGCGGAGAAGAAGACCATGTCCAAGAGGGACATGCATGAAGAAGGGACAGACAAGGTCTTCATCTTCACCCCCAAGAGGGATGTCACTCTCCTTGAGAGGCAAGATGGAAAAAACCAAGGCCTGAGGTGTGGGTAGTATGGAGGGTGTGAATGTTGTACTTTAGATTTAGATTAACTCCCAAATTCTTGTGCACTCAGAGGTGGGGCTTTTGGAAGATGGCTGGCTCATGGGCTCTCTATGCTTATCGCTGGACTCATCCAGTAAGGAGTTCCGTAGCGGAGAGTGCTGCTGAGGCTGGAGGCACAGGCCAGAGGCACAGTATGGAAGGGCGCCCCCCGCCCCGCAGCTCTTTTCTTTGCTTTCTTCTTCCTGACCACCACGACATAAGCAGGTTTCCTCTGCTAAGCCCCTCTGCCTGCTGTTTCTGCCTGCAAGCCAGCCAACCACGGACCATAACTGTGAACCAAAATAAACCTCTCTTCCTTTAAAGTGCTGGTGTTCAGTATTGTGTTTCCGTGTTGAAAAAGTGACTGAGACAATGAGAAAGTTCATGATGAAGAGTGTGACTCAAATAAAGGATGCGGGGGCTCATTATTATTGGACTGTGGCTAAGAAACCTGGGTGGGTTGATTGGCTTAAGTAGCAGGAACTGAGTCAAGTAATAATTAACGTAACTGAAACCAAATCTGAAACAATTCTATTCCCATGAGGTAAAAGAGGAACGCAGATCCTGAAAGACCTGATCCCGAAAGACCCTGGAAGAATGATCTGCAGGAGGCACACAAGTGATTTGCGAAGCTATGGAGAGAACAACATTCCTGGACTCTTTGTCCAACATTCTGCTCGTCTCTCACCTTGCTTTCCGTTCATTATCATTTAGCACCTGCAGAGCACATGAACTCACTCAGATATACTAACATCTTAAAAGGCCACTGACTGTTAGCTGTCTAGGTGCTGAGACAAAGGTATTGCAATCAAAGACCAGAGTCCTCCACCTCCGTCAGAAATCCGTGATGATATGGATGTATGCCCTAGGATTCTGATACATGACCTTCATCAATGGAAGGGCAGTATATTTAGGAAGTCTAGAGTTACTTATATACAATGGAGAACAAGTATAGCATGCAATGCATAAATAAACACTGGGGTTAGCTGCTGTGTGGACCATAATAGCCAGACTGCAAAAAGCCCCAAACCCTGCTGGCAAGCTGGTGTGCAGGGATGCCTCTAATAATGAGACCTGAGGCGATTGTCCTTGGCAGTACACACAGCTGGCTGATTCTGCTTTAATGACTCTGGGAGCTGAGCAGGCATGAGGTCTAGAGGAGTGACTTCCAGCCCAAACTGGGCCACCTGGGCTTTGCAATCTCTTGGTCAACTGGGCTTTGCCATCTTGGTTAATACACAGGCCACTGAGATCTGAGTTCCTTACAATCCTAGACACTAGCTGAGACTTCCTGAAGCTCTACACACATGTCAGCAGCCTCATATACATCACCCTGGGAGGCCCTTCCACTTCATCCTGTAGGCACCTCCTGCCAGACAATCCCCAGAATGCTTCTGTTCTTTCCATTCCAGCCTTGACGTACAGCAGCCCCTCCACCACCTCCATGTTTCTGGTTAGCACCAGAAACACCTTTTAAATCTTTCTGCACCCTTGAAATCATTAGCCTGACAAAGGAGACTTGAAAGAAAAATTATTTTGGCAAAGCACTTTGCAATCGTTCTGTTGCTATTCCAGGGAGAGAGGGAGGAAGCTGCAACTCACTTTGCATGTTCAATTGTAGCTGGATAATTAGAAATGACTTTCTTTTCCCTCAGACTGCTTGTTCTTTAGGTTCACACTATTCTTACCATAACCATTTTTTTTTTACAAAAAACAAAAGCAATATAGCAACCAAAATCCAAATAATTTTTTTAAGAAACTACAAAAAGAGCACCGTGGGGTCTCACACCACAGAGTAACTCTTTCCTCTTTCAAATTATTTCCTATATTTCTAATCCATGCATCTCTTATTTTATATAGTAATATCCATGGTATAAGAATAATTCCATATTATTTTAGTTAATACTGTATCTTAAATTTTCTCTTCATATATAATTTTTCTTAATGTTTACGGCCACATGATAGCCCACAAATTTGATACCACAATGACAGTATTTCTACAGGGGTCTGTGTGTTTTTACGACCATCATCCTGCTGATCTTGTGTTTGTTGCTCAGAATTAAGGCAGGTGTTACAGCCTTTTATCTTTCTGTTGGGTTTTCCAAATAAGAAAATGAAAACAAGGCCTTAGGAGGCAAGTACCACAGGCCAGAAATAACAGATAAGTAAGAATTCTGGGTTGGGCTGACTCTCCAGAGTCAAAGGTGGGGTTCACCAGAGGCAGGAAAAGGCAGTGGCGGAGAGGCAGGGAGTCAATGACACGTAGATGTCGAGAATCCTGGGATGCTCAGATGATTCAGTCAAGACAGTGCTGTAACAGACAAGGCACCCTGCCATGGAGGCTGTTTGCCGACTGTCCTCCTGCTCATTTTTATGGCTGTGTTTGGGGTTTCTAAGGTCGCCGTGGATGGGAAAGTTTAACAGGGTGTACTTTGGCCAAGACAAGTTTACGCATATCTGCCGTGCTCCTGTCTAAGGCTTGGGTCGGAAGATTGGAATGATGAGGATGTGCCCTGGAATGACAAGTCTGTGCCCTGCTCATTCTGTCTCTCCAGAGGATCTGCTCCATTCCTGGTCCTTACCAGACAGAGGAGATAGAAAGCCACACTCAGATTGGGTGGGCTGACACCTGACTCAGAGGCAACCTAACATGTGACTTGTAAGGATGGAAGGTGCTCATCTAAGTCCTCTTTCAGAATTTTTGCTATTTGGTCACTGGAGGCCATGGGCAGCCAGTGAGGCCTGAGAATAGGAGGCTGTCTGCGGACCAGAGTCAGGAGGAGGCTTATGGGATGGAGTCAGAAGGAAATGGCAAGTCAGTGTGGTAGAATAAACACAGAGCATGCACCCTCAGAGCAGGGGAAAGAGTAGTCTGCAGAGAAGAAATGTAGATCCCCGAGATGTTCCAGTTTACCCTATGCCAGGGATGGCGAACCTTTTAAAGCTTTCGGTGGCAACAAACAGCCCACTGTGGCACATGTGCCATAGATTTGCCACCACTGTCCTACGCTATTGCCCATTTCTTCAGCATCTGCCGGGTTGGCGTCCACATATATCTTTTCATTCTCTTATTTTTTCCCTCCAAGACACACCTGAGTGAATCTATTCCTTCCAATCAGAAGATCACTGAGTCAAGGAGCCTAACAGTGAAACCTTAACAAAGACAAAAATTCCTCAGAGATACCCCAGTGAGGCTGCTTTGAAATCATATCTTCAACATGTAGGAGGCTTGGAAGAAAAGCCAGGAGGACTCACTGCCTACCTTTCCAGACAGACAATGAAACCAATTAAGGAAGGAGGCATTGTGTGCATTCTGCCTTCAAGGTCAGGTTTTGACTCACTAGAACCTTGGCAACATCTTGCAGTCTGGAGAGAGTAAGAAATCATCCAGTCAATGACAGACTTCTGAGCAGATGGTTAGTAAATCAAGGTCCTGATGTGAAATATTGAAGTCTTTTAGCAGAGGAAGGGGTGGATGAAATATTACCAAGTTAATCATGCAGGTTAGACCCCAGGCTGCCACTGGTCACTGTCCTTAAGGAAAAAGACCATTCACTGTGCGATGAGATCCTAACTATGAAGAGTAGGACCATAAAACCAATTTAGAGTTCCTAAGTTAGTGGGCTAGAAGCGGGTATTTAGACTTACGCGAGTATCTAAACCCAAGGCTGTTTATTTTGGCAAGTGGAATACCTTCCAGTGGGAGTCACGAGGAGACCACCCTCCCCCCTGAGTGATATTTTTGGAGTGGCCTTTTTAAACTCCTGATGACAATGGTTGGTTCCTCAATGTATCAGTAACACAGGGAGAGAGCAGAATACAATAAGCACACAGTAGACACAGGACAGAACTAAAGAGCTCTGACCAAACACCAAGTCTCTGGATGTCGGCTCTGGTTGTGGGTCTACCAGTTCCCTTTTCTGTATCTATCCAATGGGAATCATAACTCCTGCTCTCCAGGGTGCACTACTCTTTCTCTTGGGGGAGAACCAAGCAAGAAGGCTCTGGCTAACTACTGTTGGAAGGGATACATGGCAGATGCCCACAGACAGGACAGTCCTACACTTTCAGAGACAGTGCCTGGAAGGACCCTGGCACATGTCTTTGGGTGTCTCCACACTCTCGAGGGACTAGAGATATCCCTCAGTGCCCAAGGTCCTTTAGGAAGTGGTCATAGATACACACTTTCGTTTCCTTGGGGTGGAGGGCATTTTAACATGGTATTTCCTTCCGTCTTCTTAGCTTCCTGGTGAGGGATGTGTTGTTATTTCTATCAAACAGCTGACAGAACCGAGGCTGACAGAACTGAGAGGTGAAGCACATTGCCAAGTCTGCACAACACACAAGCGGTGCAGCTGGGATCTGAAAACTCACCAGAATCCAGGGCCCTTGCTCTTCTACCACCTCCTCATGTCTCTGCTAGTGCGCTGGACTCAGGGTGCGGCTCCAGCAGCCAACGCAGGCTGCCAGGACTGCCTCACTCTCTGTGCGTCCTACTTCTGTACTTCTCGAACACCACAGTGCACATGAATCACCCCCCGGGGCTCTCATTACTCTGCAGGCTCTCGTCTGGTGGGTCTGCTTGGCGGAAGACACACAGGGCTCCAAGGGATGTTCAAGCTGCAGGTTGCTGGCCATACTCTGAGAATCAAAACCCTAGCTGTCTTCCAACACTTCCAGCTCTTCCCTGCACCATGACTAGAACCTCTAGAACCTCTGTACCTTTCTTCTCCCTTTACCCTCCCTCTGGTTAGTGGCCAGATCTGTGAAGCACTCCCAAGCAGCTCTTAATGAAATTAAAACCAGACTGACATCTCTAATACTCTCCAGCTGTTATCCAGTATGTGCCATTAGGGTAATTGTGTGGGAGAACTGAGAGTTAAGCTAAAACAATAATCTAGCCAGGGTCTATTTAAAGCTGCAGGCAACGCTTGATTAGCAAGGTAAGGAAATGTAGGGTGGAAATCATGGGTACAGGCGGTAGTGACAGCAGCAATTGTAGCTGCATCAGTATCGTTAGTCGGATGCCTTTTATATTCTAAATTGTGTATATATTTTCTGGGCAATTCTTATAACGTTTCGGCAATGTGCACATTATTATAAATTTTTAGTTATTCATAGTCTATTTTCACTGGGTAAAGGAATCTGAGGAAACATCCCGGAATAGCTAACACAGGGTAACTGAGCACAAGTTTAAATGTGGACACAAAAACATACATCTGGGTAGAGACACTGTACAACCAGGACACTGGCTGTTAGTGGGTGCACAGGGACTGCACACCTGCTGGGTGAGAGGAGGCACATTTATTTCATTTACAACTTCCAAGCAGTCAAAGGGGTAAGAAAAGGGAAGGAAGGTAGCCAGATGAACATTTCCCAATAATCCTGCAATTAAAACTAACCCAACACTTTTTAAAGAAGGCAAAGCATTATTGACACCTAGATCATGCAAAGAGATCTCCCCGGGCCTTTCCTACGAAATGTAACACAGTTTGCCGTAATGAATTTTTTTCGACAGTGGCTCTAATTGTCTAAGGATGGCTCCATGGAGTTAATGCTGACAGGGATCCCTACGTTGGTTGATGCGATAAAACAAGCATTGTTCAGAAATGTAGTCCTTGCAGGCAGGCATGAGAGAGTCTAGCAGCTAGCACCTCGCTGCTCTGGTCTCACCTAGAATTGCATTCTGGGTAACTTGGAGAAACAGGTTGTGTGTTCTTGAAGAAATCTCTCTCCTTGTCTGCAGCCCTCAATCCCATTTTCCTGAGCTCAGCTTTTGAAGATGCTAAGTAGCAATGAGTTAGAGATGGTTCAACAGCAGGGAGTTGTGGTTGAGTGGAGACCCAAATGAGTTAGCTCAGAACTGGGTGCAGTTGCTTAACAAGGACACAACTTGAGGAAAACCCATCTGAGCTCCACTCTCTGAGTACTGAGCTTGAGGGGCTCCTCTGGGGAGGAACAAGATTCACCTCTGAAAATGCCTTTCTGAGTTCAAATGAGTGAATGATTAAAGCTTTTAAGTTGTACTCCACACAGCAAGAATGAGTTTTACCACAAAAAGAAATTGAAGGCCATTATAACTTATCTTCACCAGGGTCAAAACAAAAATCTTTAAGAAACAGAATACTTATGTCTAAGCAATGTTCTTTCTGCTAGAAAAATTATTTGCAAAATATACGTCATTCATCCATTTGTTCATTTTCCAGTCACTATGTATTTTGGGGCACCTGTCATGTACTGGCGTAGTCTTAGGACCAAAACACAAAATCAGCCCCCAGGTGTAGGTATGAGACTGGGTGAGAGGTGATAGTTGTCACATAACCACCTTGTCACCCACAAACCCTCCATGCCTAAGTATTAAGATCCTCCAATTGTTTCAGCAACTCAACATGAATTTGATACCTTCCATCTGTGGGATACCAGATAAGGGATGTGATGATAACACACACACACACGCACACACGCACACACACACACACAAGGGGTGGTTAAAAAATACCATGAATGTCTAAGTTGAAGAAAATCTTGTTACAATAAAAAGACACATTGCCAAGGAAAATGATGTAAGTGTTTGAAGTAAGCAAAAGTACTCTGAGTATTTGAAGGATTAGTGGCAATGTTTGTTTTTCTGTAATAAATATTTGTTATAAATTTTTAAATTTAAGCATTCACTGTAGTTTTTGATCATGCCTCACTGATCAAATGCTTATGGCAATTTCTGTCAAATAAAAAAATATTCTAGTGTTTCCTCCTCCACCTTATTCACTGGCTCTGGCACCCCACAACTCTGGCTCTGCCTAAAAGTCAAAAAGACTAAGAGGAAAACAACTGAGTATGTCCATGAGAAAGACGGCGGGCAGTGGCCTGTGATGGTGTAGAAGGCGTGGCTGGGACAGGGTCCCCACAGAAGTGGAGTTCCAGTGTGACCTGCAGGGTAAGAAGCTCTGACTGTGCAGGCCCCAGTGGGGAAGCATTCTGGATGCGAAGCCTTCGGTGCTGGAGGGAGCCGTGAGAGTTAGAAGACGGTGCCTGAGTGGGCATGCCCCTCAGGGTTGGTCATTCCATGCAGTGACACCTGGAAATGAGAAACATGTTTCATTTCAGAACACTGGTCTATTGCTCTTCCTGTTCGCAGAAAGTAGTTACCAAGGCCAGCTGGCCTCTCCTTGTTGTATTAGCTGTGTCACTCACGCATGAGAGATGCATGGCTTTCTCTTCTCTTTGGTGGGACACACATGTTCTCTGCATTCAAAATGGACATGAGCTTTTTCAGAAACACATGTAAATACAAGGGGTGGCTCTCAAGTTTCGCCAATTATGCAGCTTTTGTGAGGCCTCATATCCTATTAAGGAGCAGCCCCAGGATCTGAAACACCAATTTATGTACAACCTGGGCCTTTTCTTCTACACACCATGGGGCATCAGAGCTGGAAGGGATGCAGGAGTCAGCTCGAGGTCTACCTGCTGCTAAATGCAGCCTTTTAATTTGGGCTCCAAGGAAGGAGGTGGACAGAAGCCCAGAGTTGACACTTTCACCCTGTCCTGGAATACCAGCCTTGAGGGACACCCCACAGGTTTTCCTGGCTAATGTGTAGCCCTACTGGACCAAGTGCCACCCCAGCAAAAATAATGGCACTGTCCCATAGTATATTATCTACATGTCCCCTTCCCCTGAAGAAAACAAAGCCCAGCAAGGTATTTTTCTGCCTGTGCACCTCACCGCTTCTTCACCAGGCCAGCTAGGATCCAGGGTATGTCTGGATCCCAGCATCTCTCACTGTCACCTGTCACTTTCAAGCCCTCTGCTTCTTACTTTTCCATCTTATTCAGTGTGGGACAAGCTCTGCCTTCTCTGAACTCGTATCTGTGCTGCTCTTGGGGATGGAAGAAATGGACCAGTGATGTCTGGTTCACTTTAAATTCAAGGTCTCCAGCCTCAAATGGGCACTCAGAACCGCCCAGCAGGTTTTTGATCTTTCTCTTGTTCCCTTACTTTCCTATTCTCTAAGACTACTTTCTATCTTATCTTCTCTCCTGAAACCTCCTACATCCTTTCCTCCACTCTCAGATGATGACTTTTCATTTCGTGGATAAAATTGAAACATCATCTTCCCTTCACCAAACCTGCAATCTCCATCAGGACCTATTTGCTCCTCCTTGGCTCTGGTTGAAATGGAAACAGTGCTCTCTCTGCAGCCCATCGACACCCAACCCCTTTACACACACCATGGGTCTCATCCACTCAGATGCTGGCCTACTTTCGTGACTTTCTTTTCTACAGTATCAGCTTTTCTTGTTCTCACTGTAGCTGTCCAACCAATAAACAGACATGCTCTATCTCCTCTCATATTTATTAAAAGGAAAACAAAACAAACAAACCCCAAGTGGCCTCACACCTTTCCCTGTTCCACTCTTTTCTTGCCTTTATAGCCCAAGCTCTCAGAAATGGAGCTGTCTGCGCACCAGTCTCATGTTTGCTCTTAACCTCTCTTTGGTGTATCTTTTGTTTTCTTGTACCCCTAATGACTTCCCTGGAAATGTGCAAGCAAAAAGTTCTGAAGACTTTCAGGGTGGCAAATCAAACAGAAAACTTTCAGTCTCCATCTTAACCAGTATTTCAGGAGCAGTCAACTTTCCTTCCCTTAAATTCACTCTTCCAGTTCCCATGATACCTGTTCTTCATCTGACAACCCAATCCAAATGTTCTCAGGACTCAGTCTAAGTCTTAGCTTTTTACTCTTCCTGGGCAATCTCATCCAATCAACTGGCTTATTTTTTAAAATTGGTTTTCGTTTTTATCAAAGAAGAACTAGCAGAGTTAAAAAAGCAAATGCTACTATTAAATGTTTATTGCTACTATTCTTTAAACATGGAACATACTGGGTTTACAAATAATCATTTCCTTCGCTAGTGCCTATGCCTTTCCTTTTTCTTTGTTTACAACTTCATTTTGCTGAAGAACACCCTGTGGTAGCTTTCTGAGAAAGAAGATAGCCGTTTGAATATTTGTAAGACCCTGATTTATGAACACCTGAATTGCGAACATTCACAGATACCAATGGACCTTGCCACTACGAACATTCACAGATGTGAACAAATCCCAGAAGTAGTTCGTGTGTCTGCTGGACATTGTTACAGTCATGTTGCTGTGTGATTATTGTACAGTGTAATAACAGACACAGAAGACTTACTGTATTGGTGTGCGTGTGTTTGTTTATTCTTTACATTGTGTATCGTGTCAAAGGTGTATGAGAATCACTTCTTTGGACTCACAAAGGAATCTGACTCACCAACGATCTCTCAGAACAGAGTTCATTCGTAAGTCATTCTTCATCTTTTCAGTTCATAATTTATCTAAAATATAACTCGATGTTGAAAACCATGACCACTTAGAATTTTGAGATACCATTCCATTCTCTTCTAATTAACTGAACTCAATTACTTTTGAGAAATCCAATGCTATCCTGTCTGGGAGCTTTCGGGTTCTTTTATTTTGGGGTTCTGAAACTTCATAATGGAATGTACCACATCGCAAGTACTTTTAAATTCACCATGCTTGGCATGCGATGGTCTCTTTTGAACTGGAGAAATACGCCTTTTAATTTGGGGAAATTTGTATGAAATTAGTGGGATAGTTAGTTTCTTGTATCCATCTCTACCTTGTTTCTTGCTTATTATCTGTTCTTGGTTATTATTCTATGATCTATGAAATTGCCTCTATTTCATCTTTGAAGTTTTCATTAGTTTTAAAAATCTGATCGTCAGATTGTAGTAAAAGGAATTTTGACTCACTCTGTTCCCTTTCTCAAGCATCTTCTCCTTGCTTGGTGACTGTCATGTCATGTGCCACCACTCAATGAACAGTATTTTTCACTTGATTTTGAGTTTTTACCCTGCTCTGCTTCTCCCGTTTGAGTGTTTGTCTTGGTCTTCTCTTTCATTTTGGAAATATTTCTAAAATGTCTGCTTTTTGTTTCTTCAATTGTACTTAAAAGACAGTTAGGAAGAGCTGACTGCAAACTTTGTGAGATCAGTGAGACCCATCAGCTGGCATGTTTTATTTCACATTTCATCAGCCAGACCTGGGGTGTTTTGTTTTGTTTTTTTCAGTTACAGAAAGCTGTCAAGAACTTTTGCATCTCAGGGAATTTGACATTCAGATCTTTCTGAAATATAGGACACCACACCACACACACACCACACACTACACACACACACACACACACACACACACACACACTTATTTTTTAGATACCTGCTTCTGCACGATGTTTCCAGTGGGCATTGGTCTCCTTATCCTATCTCAGTAATATAACTCTCAATATTCTTTCCATTTCCTTCCTCTGAAATGAGTCCCACAGTTTAATTTGTGTAACAGAAAGATTTACCTAGTGTGTCATTTAGTACTTTCTTGGCTGTTCCCTATTGTCTGACAGTGTGGGGAAGGACACTTTTATTTTCTTCAATGATCTGTTATCAGGACTCTGTATTCAAATGTAGCGGCCTCAGTTATAATTTATGCAGTTAGCAAATGAACAAATGGATACGTGGATGAAGGGATGATAGAAATTCTGTAATTTCTTTTTTTTTTTTTTTTTTTTTTTTTTGTATCGGGAATCAAACTCAGGACCTTGCGCTTGCCAGGCAGGCGCTTGTGCTGCTAAGCTGTACCTCCAGCCCTGAAATTCTATAATTTTAATCAATCTCAACTCTGCCTCTGTAACCTTAGACAAGTCAATTAACCTAAGCCTTCCTTTAGCCTCTTCAGACTTAGAGTAACAGCGCTCATTCTACTGGTAGAGATATTTATGAAACACAAGTGGAATAACAGATAGGAAAGCGTTGACTAAAAAGGTTTTATATAAACTTATGGGATGATAATGGCAGAACAGGACTCATCCTAACTTCTTAAATTTTCTCCCTCTCCTTATCGAAACCTTAATTTAACACTTCAGAGATCATACCTTGGTAGCACCTTCTAAGTGGTGTTCTTATTAAGAGTTCTCTTTTAGAACCAAATTAACTGAACTCTTAGATGGGATTCAACTTCAACACGCTTTATTCTTACTACTGAGCGAATAACATCAGAAGATTCTAGGTTCTGTTCGAGTTCAATGAAGAAAATTGGCAATGTCAACTCATTTTCTACTTTCAGGTACAAGAAAGAAAAGAGAATAGAAATTTCTATGCATGAATGAGAATTAAATCACCCCTATATCTATATATAATTATCTTTTAAAATTTTCCCCAAACTACCCAAAAATAGTATTTTTCCTGGTAAGTGCATAGTAAAACTAGGATGCTTGTTCACTGCTAATAGAAATTTAAATTGATATAATCCTTTGAGAAAGCATTTTATAGCCGGGCATAGTGGTGCATGCCTGTAATTCCAGCACTTGGGATGCTGAAGCAGGAGGAGTGTTGTGAATTTGAGACCTGTCTGGGCTACAAAGTGAGTTCAAGACCAGATTGAACTGCATAGTGAGACACTGTCTCAAAAAGACCAAAAAAAAGAAAAAAGAAAGGAAGAAAGAAAGCACTTTATTAAGACATACAACGTGCCTCAAAGTACTTCTGTCATTTGCTACCAAAACTGTCCTTTTGGATAATTATCCTCAGAAACTGTCCAAAATATTTTTTAAAAACTATACAATATATAAAATTATTATTTCAGCTACTTAAACATAAAGTAGAGCAACATAAAATTATAATAATATATCAGAGATTAAGTAAAATTGAAGGGTACACTTGGCAAAACATTAGGCAGTGAAAAGAATCAAGATTATGAAGTTTACAGAGCAACAAGGAGAAAAGTTCATGACAGATTCCAATACCAAAGTATATGAACACTATTACCTCCAATTTAAAAATTCCAACATGGCAAAGAGCATCCTATTTAGATGGTGCAATAATGAAGGAATTGTTTTTCCAGGAGTACTTGGGCATTGCTGGCTAATTGTTGACTATCTTGGTGTATTTGAACATCAGGAAAAGGATATAAAGAAAAAGGACTTACTGGTGTCATGAACAGGATTGTGGCTAGTGGGTTTCTATCTGCCTCCTGGAATTGTTAGACACACAAGGTCTTAGGTTATTTCAAGGACCCATGTGAAGAGGATGTGAAAGTGTCACACAGCTGAGTTTGCACAGGATCATCAGCCTCACATTAATGCAAAGAGAAAGCTCCCCGTTCCCAGGTGGTGCCAGTGCTTTGGATCCAGCAAGCACACTTTGGGAACCACCGTTCTCAGTCTTGGCCACCCACTCTTCTGGCTTCTTGGTTCCCCTAGACCACTCACCCTCCCAGTCTGGCCTGCTGTGAAGCTAGTCTGAGAAGCTATTGCTATTTAATCAATTCACAGGGTGATAAATAATAATTACAATTAATTTAGTTCATAGTAAATAATAGACAATATCAAAAAGTCAAGGATATATGCCACACATTTAGATTTACACAAAATAGTGTTCTTCCATCTGCAACCCAGTGCAAGGCTCGCCCTTACCCACTGAGGAATGTGATTCTTACGTCAGAGGCATCCTGTGTCTCCCTTTCTGGGAAGAGGGTACCAAAGTACCCTTTATTTTGAGGCCCCTTCCAGGATTCATGATTTCTTCTGTTGCTGTCCTGGCTTTGTTCCCAGGGTCCCTCAGAAGAGTAATTGAGCAAAGGCCGAATGAGAGGATTCCTGTGCCTGCACACATGACACTGCGATGGTGTGGTCACAGCGACTCAGCACACTGCCGTGTGAAACTTGAAATCCTTTTCTGGTGATGGTTGAGCTCATGCATCACAGATGGAGGCAGGAACCTTTCTGCTTCTGTCCTGGGGGTTCTGGGAATGGTTCTCTGCCATATGCTTCTTTCTTCCATGTTTTCCTGCTTGGTTTCTCACAGCAGGAGTTCAAGCTGGTGCCATTACTGGGCAGCCCATGGTCCTGTCGCCGCTCCCCATCACAACCTTGTCTTGAATCTTCCCATTCTGCCTGCTTAGACAATAGGGAAAAACCTTACCAAAGCCTAATTGTTATCTCTAGTTCCTCACATACACCTGAACAACACATCTGCAAATCCTGACCATTTCTACTGTTCTAGGATGGCAAAAGCTTTCATTCATTCAAGATTTGTGTTGAATCATCTATATGCCAGGCACTGTTGAGACTTGGGAAGGCAGCTACATCCAGTGTACACTGTTTTCTTTACCTAATGTCTTGCATTTTACAGAAATCTGAGTGTATTGGAACTGGAAATCCAGCCACTGAAAATATAGATGGATTTTTGCTTTATACGTGATTGCATCAAAGGTAAATAACTATAATGATTACCATTTGCCTCAAGGATAGCCCTTCTTGGTAAATACGCCTAAGGTAGTGTGATTTTAGGGATTCCTTCCCAAACTACACAACTTTTCTTTGATACTTTGGCTGTGGCAGAGAAAATGTCTTGGTTACTTTTCCCTCATTGCTGAAACAAAATACCTGATGCCCAAAATTAAGGAAGGAAAGGTTTATTTAGCTTACAGTTTGTGGAGGTTTCAGTCCATACTCAGCTGGCTCCAAGGCAGAGCGGCACATGGCAGAGGGCAACAGTTCATGGTGGTGGAAGACAGCAGAAGCAACAAGGGCACAAGGGCAGGAGCAGCAAGCAGCCTCTTTCCCTCCCTTACATTATGTGCAAACTACCTGCCCCAGGGCAGGTGTAGCACGCACACTATAATCCCAGCATAGGACCATGAATCAATCATAACTCTAGAAGCTCACCTGCATGAGGCTTTGGGGTATAACCAGACACAAACCTTAACAGAAAATGTAAATATAAGAAACTTTGGCTCATACTAATTAAGATTCTGTTTTTCATTTCAGTTTGCAAAGAAATAGGACAGAGGTCAAAACAGCATGGATGTGGGAGGGAAATCTGAGGATGGTATCGAGAAATTTAGGCATATAAACCACAGCTCAAGAGGACAGGCACACCAATGGGTTTCTTGAAAATTCCCAGCCAGCTAGGAATTATCTTAGGAGTGCTGGGTCTTTGGCAGGAGATGAGGAAAAAAGACACAGACACTCTAAATTTGAGCTTCACTTGCACGAATCTTAACAAGATATTTAATGCTGTGACAGTCTAGTTCACTAGGTCTAGTTACACCTTCCCCCTTCCCCCTTGGCCTGAGAACTTTTTCACTCAGTATCTAAAGCAAATTTCCAGTGACTATTTCAAAATTTTAGTGTAGCTGAGCAGTCTCTATAGAGTACCCTTCCCAGTCCTCATAGTGATCCAGGAAGTTTATATTTGTAATCCCATGGAAAAATTACTGGAATTCTATCAAGTTAATTCCAATCTACCACTCGCAGTGCAACCCATGGCATACATAAAGATACAAGGATGTATCTAAAATAGTAGGCAGCCAAGGGGGCTCTGAGTCCAACTAGGATGATGGCTAACTGGAACAAAGACCTCGATCCAGGGCCAAACTCTGATTTTATTAATTTGTGAAGAAGGGAGTGGTCTGAGGATGAGTAACGGTGAGAACTGTGGGAAGTATGTGAGTGCTGTGAGCTGGGTCAGGTAAGAGGCCCCAAATCATCTCTGCAATATGTAGAGAGAATGATATGCAGAGAGAGTTATCTGCATCGCACAGTTGAGATAGTATCTAATGTTTTAGGGTTGGTGCTTCAGCTCTGATGTGTAATTTTTTAAGCCCTGGGAAGTCAATGGCCTCTTATCTTGAGGCTCGATCCCAGAGTGGCTTTCCACACCATCTGGCTCACACATGTTTCTTGGGAGCTACAGGGGCAGAGTAACACTGACCAATAGCCTTGCTTCAAAGACTACACATCAGCACCTAGGCTGGACTGGTTTGCATTGCTTAAAGCCAACTGAAAAAAGCAGTAGTCAGCTCTGAAATGTACCAGCTCTGTACGTATCAATATATGGAAATAGGGCCAGGTTTAGCCAAAATAGAGATAATTGTTCTTTTTTCAAGGAGAGTTATCCAGGTTGTCCTCCACAAGTCTCCAGACCAGGAATTATGAACATTTGGGAAATTCAGGATATCAGCAGAGAAGTTGTCAGTCGGATCTGTAATTGCCAACACTCTAAAATACCTTTGTAAACACAATGGCAAAAGGTTCAGACCATAAAACTACTGATCACCAAATCTCACTATGTAGAGCTTAATTTTCTAGGCACTCAAAATTGTAATTTTAAGAGCAAGTAACAAGCCGGGATTTTTTTTTTCAGCAGAATTTATGATAAAATTATGTGTAACATATTTAATAAGTACTATGCTCTTATGAATCAATAATAAAATAACACCCCAAAATGAAAAGATGCATTGATCAGAGTAACGCTTACAATTTGGACAGCAAAATCTCCATGACTTCACTATAATGAACATGATTTGTCACTCTCAGGAAGCCTAACATAAGTGCTGCGGTCTGAACACTTGTATACCTCTGCAGTTCTTACACCGAAATCTAATCTCCAGTGTGTGGCGTTAAGAGATGTAGCCTTTGGGAAGTGATTAGGTCATGAAGATTACTCAGCTTCAGGTATTTTTGCCACAGCAGCCCCAATGCACTTAGATAATAAGTAAGTAGTCCTCATCCATGGGAGCATTTTTTTCCCTATAAAGAGTCAGGGCCCCAATTTCTCCCACTGGCTCCTACTACTTTTAGTGGGTGGTTTTGAACATTGTTAAATTCCACCATGTGAGCTAATTGGAGAGGAAAAATCTAGAAGGACTGTGCATGGGGTGTTTTTATGGGCCAAGGCTGGAAGTGCTAAATGCCACACTTACTGAGATTCTATTGGCTAGGACTGAGTCACAGTCACATGGAAGGCTTTAATGTTGTGCAGCTGTATGCCCAGGGAGATAGTGGATTCTCAAATTTCATGCACTATAGGAGCCAACTGGTGTGTGTGTGTGTGTGCGTGTGTGTGTGTGTGTGTGTGTGTGTATGTGTGCACGCCATTTACAGAGAAACACGTAATACATGCAAACTGTTATATAACACATAAAATTCTACTGGTCTTGATTTAAACTGAGACCCTAAGGCCATGAATGTGAGATGTAAGTGCATAATGTTGGATTGGCAAAGAGGGTTTCAATCTTGTCACCTAACCTTTTATCTACCTTCAGGTTGTAAGAAGAATCTGATGTTACACACAGCAAGAGGATTTATTTAGAGAGACAGGGCTGTTGGTGTCCTATGAGTCTTATTCCTCTTCTCCTCCTTTTTAAGCTCAGGGAGAGAATTCAGTGCCACCACTTGGAGAACTTAGGATCCGTCCTCTGCAGAGCATCTGACTGCTTCCTGAGGAGTCTAGGGAGAGAGGAGCTGGGGAATCAGCCAGCAGAACTGAGTCAGGGGCTGAAGCTTGGGAAGTGACCTTTATGTATCACTCAGGTCAGGGCTTTGTGTTTCTTCTGGGCCAGAGTTGAAGGCCAGTACCACGGAGGGTTGGTAGGCCCCTGTGTAGGAGGTGCTACTTGGGACACAGGAGACCCAGTTCCAGCCTAAGCTGGAGATGCATTACTAGGGGCTCAGAGGGTCCTAAGGGCACCTTCAACGGCCAGCCAGAAGAAAGGCACCTACTTGCCTGAAAAGAATTACAAGTGAGAAATTTCCAGCAGTAAGTTGGGGTGGGGGGTCTCCAAAGAAGTCATAAAAATACTCTGGGAGAGAAAGAATGAATTTAAACATTGGCCCACTCCCCATAGCGCCAGGGTCAGCTCATGACAGCATCAGGCCAGCAAGGACCCTCCTGTGTCCCTTTCTTTTCCTCCTTACCCCGTGCTGTAGAGTCCGAAACCAGCGGGAAAGTGAGAGAAGTTGAAGGGCTGGATCAGGGAAGAGGCAAGAGGAGTACTCTCCACTTGGCAGGCAGGTGCCCTCCTGGGGTCAGTGTGAAGGGCAGGGAAGGGGCAGAAGCTCCACCCATGAGCAGAGGTTGACATTTAGCTCATCACTCTGGGCAGAGCAATAGTTACTGAACCTAAATGGTTTACGGCTCCGAGTGATTGAAGGCCTCATTGTTTTAAGTGACCCTGTTCTCACTGATGGGGAAGATGAAGGAGCGTTTACGTGAAGGGCAAGACCGTGTGTGTGACTTTGCCACAGCCATTTCACCCCACAAATAAACATTGTTTGGAATAATGAGTGTGAAAATAAGTACTACGTCTACAGAGGTACTCAGTTTACTTTCTTTTTGCTGCGTATGTGTATATGGACCCATGTCCTTCAAGGTCCGCACATTATGCACTGAATTTACCATACTGCAAGTGTGATGTTTGTGCTGCATAGGGAGCCATGCATTGGATATAAGTGTAAAATATTTTGGCACCTTCTCCACTACAAGGCGACTATTTCCTCAATATCTAACCTCAGTGTCACTGAGTGTGAGAGTCATTGTTATCTATGAATGTTAAACTGGACATTTGGTCCATTTATATATCAGTCTGTGTCTCACAGAGTCACGTTTATGGGGAGTAATCGTGTCACAGAGCATCTGCCTCTACCCTTTTTCCTTCCAACCTCTCTTTGTTACTTCTTGTGTTGATTTTGGGGATATTTTTTGCAAGAAGAACAGTATAATACAGGACACATATTTTATATGATTGTTTAGAATAGTCATCCAGAGAATGATATACGAAAGAGTGCAGGAAATCTGTCCATACACTATGACCAAGGAATCCAGCTGAGGGCCTGGATCCCATGGTAATGTCCTGCATGGGTCCAGCTGAAGACCTGGAACTCATAACAATGCCTCCTATGAATCCAGCTGGAGGCCCAGAGCCCACGACAATGTCTCATGCAAGCCTGTTACATGGATCTGTGCTGGGAAGGCCCAAATATCAGTGGTGGAATCTAGGAAGTCCGTGCCAGCAGGATGAAGGATCTGTGTTAGCAGGCTGAGGGGTCCGCACTGGAGCCAGGAAGTGGTGCCCAGAAGAACCAGAGCTCCCTGGAAAAGTACCACAGCCACCCTCAGCAACAGTGAGGTCCCAAGCTCCTCCAGTAATCTAGATGGCCGAGTTCCCATCAGGGAAGCCAACGCAGCAAGCTTCTCCTAGAGACCGGCAATGCACTGCCTTCCCCTCCAGAGCCAGAAAGTGATGCTCAAAGTGAGGACCAGAGCTCCCCCAAAGTGAACCAAAGCCATTCACAGTGCCAGCGAGGTCCTGAGCTCCTTGCAGGATGAAAACAGCCGAGTTCATCAGGAGAGCCAGCATGACGAGCTCCTCCAAAACAACCAACAGCTTTCACCAGCTCCAACAGCCTTTCCACTCCCAACAGCCATAACTTCTCCCTCTCCAGTTCTGCCTCTTATGCTGCTGGCAACAATCCCCAAGCGGGCCTCCCACACCCAGCACCACGCTTACTCAGTTCAGCTGGGGGTGGTCATAAGCTGACCACCAGTTATCAATCCACTACACTTCTCTATCTCCTGGTTCTCTGAATCCTCATTAAATTTAGCTGTTTTAAAAGAGGAAATACTTGGCATCCCTCTTCAAACTCTGAATCCTTTGAGGCTGTCATCTCCCTTACATAAATCTCTTCTCCCTCTAGAGTCCAACGGGGAAAGAGTCAGGACCATGTCAACTAAGCACTGACCATGTGCTGTCTTGTGTAGAGAGATGGCTGACTCTTCCCAGGAGGTGAGGCTCACTTTCCTAATTAGATCAAACTTTCTTGAAGCTGGAGAATGCTTGTCATCCTTGCAAAAGATCTTGAGCCCTAACAACCTATTCTCAGACACCATTAGGTACAGAGACTGCTGTAGGTTTTGGGAGGGGACTCGCCTATCCATTCCTGTCTCTCCGATAGTGTCTGAGACCATGAGTAACTTAGGCGCCTTTCCTAGTCCATTGGAAGACAATTGTTTTCCTGGGCTCTATTTTCTCACTTTCTTGGTTTGCTCCTGTAAACAAATTTATCTGGTAGACTTTGAAGACTTTTACCTTCAGTGATCCATATTCCAGGTAAGGCTCCAGAGAAGAAAGAAGAATAAAAATTAACACCAACAATTAGTGCAAGCCATATGCATCTGTTATTTAATCTGGCTGGAAGTTGTTCATGGTTAGTGGACTATTTACTTGGGCTAATTTTATTTCCCAAGTAAGAGATTATGAGGTATTATCTATTTTTATTATTAACCTTAGCTACCTTTTATTGAGCACCATCTCTGTATTTTATTAAGCACTTTATCAGCATTATCTTAATTAATTCTCACAATACTATTAAGATACAGAATTATTTACTGCCAACTGCAGATTAGGGAGCAGATTAAATGACATTTCTAGGGACATTTCAACATATAGATTTTGCTAGCTTTCATTGCTAATGCAAAGACTTACACGCAAATGTTAACAACACTTTTTTGTGATGTCCTAAACCTGGAAAGACTCTGAATGTTCAATCTCAGATAAATAACATGAGGTAGACATAAATGTGGTGTATCCACAGGGTGGAATATTACTCATCAGTAGAAGTAGGAGTGACTAAGATATTCAATGGTAGGGATTTTTGAAGAAACCTCAAAAAATTACCTTGAGTGAAAGATGTCACACACAAAATACTTACTGTGTGCTTTTATTTTATAAAATTTCCAGGTAAGGCAGAACTTTGGAAGCAAAATCTGGTCAGTGATTCTGAACGTTGGGAATATAATTGGGAATTTACTACAAAGAGAAAAGAGGGAATAGGTTGGGCTGATGGAATTGTGCTAAAGCTGGGTAATGCTAGTTGCACAGCTGTTTAATCTACTAACAGTAATAAGACAAGAACTGTGGAACTAAAACTTCAATAAGGCTGTCAAAAATGAATATATCCACTTCATGAGGTATGATCAAAACATATAGCCAATGTTTAAAATTCTGAAAAACTCACAGTATTTACTGTCTCTTAAAATAACTCCCCTCCCCACTTTGAACATACTTATCCCACGTTCTTGCCACTTTCTGAAGCAGTTCTGGAAGTCCTTTTTCGTGAGGGTCTTTATAAGATGTGGCCCAAAATATGGTGAATGCTGTTGCCCAGTGCCCTTCAACAGAAAGAGAGGCTTGGGAAAACATCATGGTGAGTCTTCATCCATCTTATTTACCATGTGACTTCTGGCTCTTCTCCAGAGTTAAAATGACCGTGAAAGGTAGACATTTTTAATCAGTTCAGGACATGAAGGCAGCCACGACAGAGCAACTAAAGACACTCATGAAAGAGGGCTTCCAGAGCTGCTTCAGAATGTGGTAAGAACTATGGGATAAGTGTGTTTGAAGCAAGGGAAAGTACCTTGAGGAGGGTTAATGGCAACGTGTCTTTTACTGTAAAACTTAAACATTCACTGTATTTTTCACCCACACCTTGTAAGTTTATGTACTGTTGGAAAGTGCATGCATCCATCCACTCATGATACAATAATTTCTATCCCTCGCAACTTCCCTGTGCCTCATGCCAGCTCATCCTTGTATGTTCTTTCCCCTGGTGAGTCAAAGATTGATAGATTAGTTTTGTCTTTTCTAAATTTTATACAAATGGAATCATACAATATTTCCCCTCTGTGTATAACTTCCACCACTCAGAATGTGTTTGACATTTTACGTATAATTATTGCATGTGCCCGTTGTTCGTTCTAGGTTTCATTGTATAGATATAAAACAGTTTATCCACTCATCTGTTGATGGAAATTCACGTTACTTCCAGTTTTGAGTCATTGTGAACAACGGTACTATGAATATTCATTTAGAAGTCTACAATTCTAAATGTCTCCACTTTGTTGATTTTCTGTTATTTGTTTTCTATGTCAATTACTCCTCCTGCTAATTTTATCACTTACCTTCTTCTACTTAGCTCGGGCTTAATTTGCTTTTAATTTCTAGCTTCTTAAGGAGGAAAATTGTATCACTGATTGTATACCTTTCTTCAGTTCTAATGTGTCCGTTGAAATCCATAACTTTGCTCTAAACATGCTGCAGAGCTTTATATATTGTATTTTCATTATACTTGAATTTGAAATTCTACCTGATTTCCTTCATTCTGTCTTCTTCAACCCATGGGGTAGTTAAAAGTGCTGTTTTATTTCCAAATATTTGAGCATCTTTACATAGCTTGTTATTGATTTTCAATTTAATATCCGTAGCATCAGAGGACATTTTATTATTTACACCCTTTGAAATATATATGAATTTATTTTATGATCTACCCTAAAGGGAAACATGAAGACCCCCTTGAAGAATGAACCCTATCATATAACCAAAAATCTATACTATAAATCTTGCTTAGCATCCATAAAAGGACCTATGGACATTTTCCAGGGTGATTGTAGATCGGAGGAGAGAAGAGTAATCAGATTTCTAGGAAATAATAGACACTTGCTCTGAATTGATACAATGCCTGGAAATCCTTAATGCCATTAGACAGCTCCAGTCCAGGTAAATGCTTCTGAAGGCCAGGACTCCAGGGTGCCCTGGTCTGTCTCACCATGGGTCTAGTGAATTCCAGTCATGGAATGGAGAATGGATGTGGAAATATAAGAATCTGGAAGAATGTCCAACTTGGCTTTGTGGACCATAAAACAAGAGCTACAGGGACAGTAACAGCCCAGATAGAAAGGAAAGAGCAGCACTTCCACCTGCAAGGACAACAGAGGTTAGTGTTACCCTGAAGGACTTGAAAGAGACAGCCACTGTGATTCCTACTGCATCCTCATTCAGTGATAGAGAAGATGGGACCTGGAGAATGACCATGCATTACCATAGACTTAATCAGATGAACATGATGCCCTTTTCTGCAGTCATGGTTGAATCTCTTTCTCAGCCAACTCCATCCTTATCTGATGAGCTCACGAAGTATCCACGGTGACATGGATGGCTTAACCATCACCCACTCATGAAGTACAACCTCGCTCTCACTAGCGCAAGAATTCCCAACCTGCTAAACCTCTGATATGGAATCATTCCCCATGGGATCAGCCAGACCCAAGAAGCAGGTCACTTACACTGGAGTGCTTCATCCATCCTGGAAGCAGCAGAGACGGGTTCTCACTAGAATGGACACTGACTGTGAATATACGCTTGCCTCCCTGCACTGCAGTATTTCTGCCAGAACCATTATCCACTGACATGTGAGCACCTCACTCACTGTCATAATATTCCACCCAGCTTCACATCTGTGCAAGGATCACATTCTGTAGCAAACAGTTCATGCTTGGCTCACGCTCGTGGTCTGAACGTGCTCCTCAGCCCCTTCATCCTGAGAGGATGTGAGCTGGTAGAATAATGCAATGGCTTTTATGGCTCAGATACTGTGCCAGCTGGGTAGCGAGAACCTTGCAGGGCGGGGATAATGTGAATTTGAATACAGTACATGCTCTAAATCAGCAAAAAAATATATGATAGTTTGTCTCCTATAGGCAAGATTCATGGGACTATGACAAGGAATGGACACGGCAAGGACTTCTCTGCTATTATCTTTAGGGACCCACTGATAAACAGCCCCTTTCTTTCTTCCCTTCTCTCTGTTTCCCGCCCACTAATCTTTCTGTCCCTCCACCCTCCATTCCTCCTTCCCTTCCTTTTCTTTGTTTCTTTCTTCCTTGTAGTGCTGAGGCTTGAAGCCATTCACCAAGCACACTAGGCAATTGTTTGACCTCTGAGCCACTCTGGCCCCTACAGCCATTTTTCTGTCCCATCCCTACAACTCTGTGATCTACAGGTTTTATAGTCTAAAAGAAGACTTCTTCCCCCATCCCACCCCCCACAGCGCTGGGGGAAAAGCAGATGATTCTCAGAGTAAAAGGTGGAATTATCATCTGTCTATTTGAGGATCCTCAAGCTAATGCACCAATAGGTAGGAAAGGGGACCATCATGCTGCCTGGGGTGATTGAATCTAACTACCAAGGGGAAAGTGGTTTGATATTACACAATGAGGAGTATACCAGAAATGCAAGAAATCCCAATGGGACCCTCTTCATCCTCCTCTCCTAGGATTAAACCGAAGGGAAAAGTGGACATCAATATGGGCAGGGCCACTTATGATGAAGACCTTTCAGGAAGGAAGGTTTGTGTCATACTACCAGGAAAGCAGCAAAAACCTGCCAATGTACCTGTCGATCACTGAGGCAATATGGGATGGGTATCAAGAGGAAATAGTTATAGACAGCAGCTATGCCCACCCGAGGCAGACACAGACACAGAGTGGAGATTTAAGTAGGTCTTTCTTACTTTAATATGTAAGTGTGTAAAACCATTCCCTTCTCTGAACCTCCTGCCATCTAACACAGGATATGTTAATATTTAAACTTCTATCTCAACATTTAAATTGTGGAATTGTTAAACAGCAACTATGACACAAATAGGAGAATCAAATCAGCAAAGCTGGATAAAGAGCTGTTTTACCCTTCTTTAATGAACAGGGTGTGGTAGACATGGTCACAGTCCTCTAAATGGTGTATACGTCTTAATATCTGGAATTCGTGACTAGGTTAGGTGATACAGCAAAGGGGAATTACAAGTGCTGATGGAATTAAATTTGATACTCAGCTGACCCTAAAATAGGGAGAGTACCCTGGATTATCCATGGCCTAAGCTAGTCGTATGGGGGTATGGAAGGAAGAGCAGCAGAGATGGCCGCATGAGGACTTGGGGACCTATGGTGCAGGCTTTGATGACGGAAAATGAAAAAGTAAGTGGGACAAGGCACACGGGCGGCATCGAGAAGAAATTACTGAAGTGGGTTCTTCCCTAGAGCATCCAGGAGGCACACCCCCCTGCCTCCACCATGACTCCAGTCCCGTGAGACAGCACTCCAATTTTGGACCCCTAGAAAAGTAAGCTTGTATGTTTGAGTTGTTTGAAGTCATAAAGTGTGTGACAATTCTTAGCAGAAACTATATGGGTGGGGGAGGGCCAGCGTGTTTTCATAGCAGCACCTGGAACACTTTATCACTTGCTTATCCTCAGCTGCTAGGGACAGCAGCTTGGCCCACGGTGCCTCCAGTGCCCACTGGGTCCTCCTTCAGCCTCTCCACATTCTGGCTCAGGCGGGGGGTTAGTTCTGTGGCCAAGGGCACCATGTTCTCCTAAGACGCCCACACCATCAGAGTTGGCTGCTGTGAGAGATCAAGGTGGGGCCTGTCTGTCCTCAGAGGGTTCAGCTTGTTCACATGGATTTGAGTTTTATTTTCACCCCTTACATTTCTCTTCCTTCCCACCTGAGCCTTTGCTCCACTATTTAACAATTACAAAATGTCACATTATTACAATAAACCCTTTGCTGTGTCTGACTGTCCTGGTGGTTCTTTGCCTGTCCTTGGATTCAGATGTAGTTACGTTCTTAAGCTGCTTTTATTATTGTTGTTAACGTTTGTCCAGCATCTTCATGGGCCTGGCGCAGGAACTGCCATGCAGACTCTGTGACCCCTCCTTTTGTGTCTCTATTGTTGACTTCATAATTTTCCCAGTGTATTTCTTATATTTAGTGGAGAAGCTTCTACTTGGCAATGGGTTCATCTATCTTTGAGTTGCTTAGTGCCATTTTATGCCCAAGAATTCCTAAACAGAAGCAGCACAGGACAGCAAAACCAATACTGATGTCTTGATCTTTTCTCAGATCCTGCCAGACATGGGGAAATCTGTTTACAAGTGCAGTAGAAACTTGACTCCAGCTCCCATCTAGTATCTCTCTAGAGATGTCTTTCCTTCTAATTTCGGATGCAATCGTTTCATATCTTGAAGTTATGAGGCTTCCTGGTTCCCCTGTATCTTCATCTTCAAAACTTGTTCTGGGTAGGGTTGAGTTTTGAGACTGCGTTTTGCTCCTCTGTTCTCCCATTTTTGGGTATCAGATTTAAAATGTGGAGCTATAAATTCCAAAGGCAGTTCAGCAGGCGGGGGTCTGCTGCAAAGGCTGCTCCAATGATTCCTTCTCTTTGGGAGAATGTCCCTTAAGCTTTCTGCTGAGATTTGTTCTTCTGTCTTCCCTTTTTTGGGTATCTGATTCAAAATATTGAGCAGTAGATTCCCCA